>CM065395.1:4267500-4555000 GCA_033060915.1 Euryodendron excelsum
CTTTGTTCAAGATTAATCGCCGCTCCAAAGAGATTCGTGAAACTATGGAGCAAACAGGTAAGTTTTCACATTCAGTTTTGTTTCCTGTTAAGTTCTTATATTCGCATATAATCCAGGTCAATATTATGATCTGTTTTGAAGTTTACATTTTCAACTTACATTGATGAAAGAAGGAATGGTAGCTCTTTGATTGCCAAACACATATTTTACTAGCATGTGCTGAACCACATATTGTTGTTCCTTTTTGTTGGGCCAAATTAAGTTATATTGCTACCATATCCAAAGGTGCTAACAGCAAATTTTGATCAGTTCTGTTATTTTTACTTGTGAAAGTAAACTAAGATGGAGTTTCCTACTTCAATCTTCTTTTTTTTGTTTTGGCTATCCACGGTAGCTTGCGTACATCTCAACTAATTTCAAAACTTGTGTAGTCTTCTCATTCCAAATAAACAGAGTAATTATCAGGCCGAGGCTGTGGAGAATAGCCTCAAAAAATTGATAGCACCTAAGACTATGTTTGGTACGATGAAATAGAGTGGAATGAAATAATAATGTAATAGAATAGAGTAGTCATTCTCATTATCTTATTTTGTTGTTTAGTGGGAATAAAATGATCATTTTCGTTCTATTGTTTGGTAAGACAAATTAAAAATACTATAATAGAATAAAATTTTAACATATTATAATATAAAATTTTGATATTTATTTAGTATTTCTTTAATGGTAGCTGTAGCGGCAGCGGCAGCGGTGAGGCTTGCTGTGTGGGAGTGGCAGTGGGAGTGAAATTTTCTAAGTGCCCATGACATTTTTCTTGTGTTCCCGACCACGTGTATTATGGGGGCGAAACACATGCTTGCTTTGTTAACTGATCCTCCATAAAAATAATGGAACAACAATAATAATAATAATAATAATTTATGTAATAGTGCTAATAATTATTATTATGCTAATAATAATAATGTCACAAGTCTATGGTTTATAGAGGCCATCACTTTTGTTATTTATTATAAGAAAAAGGGTAAATTACAAGCACCTCTTCTGAGGTTTCTGACAACAGAAAGTATCCTTCAGGTTTTTGAAATGATACTGCCCTCCCTTCTGGTTTTATTGTTGGGTACAGATTCCCCCCTCCATTAAAGGACCATTACTAACATTTACGGAAAAGCATGAGGTAAGCAGATGTTCCTTTTTCATTACCAATTTTGCCCTTATATTAAGTGTGATGACATAAACAACCTTACACATAGAAATGAAAAGACCAAAAAATCCCTAGAAGGTGAGTATCAAGAAGACATAATTGCCCTTCTGTGCATTTTACATATAAGGAAAGAACACTTGATGTTCCCGCCAACTTAATGCTCATTGACAAGATTGCCTTTCTATATTGACATGGAGGGAAATGGAAAGTTAACTTTCTCGACAAGTTGATAAGCATTTACTTATATATATATATATATATATGTTTGTGGGCATTTCTCTCATCTCACTCTCATACTCTTTGTTAACATGCAAACGATGCCATTGCATGTCAAACAAGGTATGATCACTCTCATACTCTCTTGTGCAATTATGTTCATATATTGAAATTTGTAATATTTTGGTGTAGGCATGTCTAGTTCAACCACAAGAGGAAGTAATAATCAAAATTACCTCAAGTATCGAAACAAGAATTGCAAATGTGGGCAAAGACTTTCAGAGTCAAATCGGAATCGCTTAAGGTTACGTTTGTCAATTAGGGATATGCAATTTTTCAGAATGGTGTAATCCTATTACTGCAAATGCATATCAGGTAACTCAACCAACCCAACCAAGTAATGCAAATGCATTAGAAGCTATTGAGAGAAAGCTGGAAGGTGCAGGAAGTATGTCCGCACGTATACAAGTGCTTGAAGGAAATGTTGGAGTCTTGAAAGTAACAATGGTTGCAAGCTTGTTCTTCATTAGAATAGCTTTGGTAATGGGATTAGTAGCAGTACTCAAGTAATATAGGAAGGGATGGGTAGCCTTAGAGAGTTGCTTAGTTTTGTTTACGTTTTTCATTTAGTTGTTTTTATTACTGTTTAGTTTTGGTTTAGTCATGTAATATACTATCAGTTGTTTATGTAATTGCTTAGCTTTCCCCTATATAGTTGTTGCAATTGTATTATGAAGTGCATTCTTTAATCTATTGAATATTCAATATGCCTTCACCTAAGACCATCACAACAATCATATAAATATAAACTTGTGTATCTATAGGATATAAATGGGTTCGTTCACAAAATTCTCAAAATATATCCTGAAATGATAAACTTCATTGAAATTCTCAAAATATAAAGTCATCATATATTGTCATTGCATATACAAAATATACCTTGATTACATCAATATGTATATCCACAAAATATACTATAATTTTCAACTTCTGTATCCACAAAATATAAACCAATTCATCATGTTGATCCAATCACTATGTGCAACTCCTTTGCTCACAGGTCAAAAAACAAAAGTGGACAAAGTTTACCTATCTTAATGCTTCCTAGTATCGGCACATTTCCATCCATCATCATATATACTTACAAAATATATTAATTGTCCAACTACATAAATAGATACTTTGACATAAACTGAAACTAGAATCTCTCTCCATTTTGGTAGATGGCTTTCAAAATCCTCAAGCCATCTACAAACACAAGACACAAATCAAATTAATAAATAAGAATCTTATCAGTTACTCTATATATTGGTGTAAATTGAAAGGTGCAAATAGCCATCCCTTCCTTCAGTGACATATTCAATGATGCTCAAAAGTAGTGGGAGCTGGGATGCCTCTCCCTCTAGGCCTACCTGCAGACTGTTATTATGCTAACATGGTCAATGGATAAGCAAAAGTTTAACTTTACATAAAACTTGTGAATGGAGCATTACCCTGTAGAGCATTAATCCTCCTTCCATCATTTACATGGAACTCAGTTCCAAAGTTGCTAGAATCCAAATGCTTAGCCTTAGTTTTACCACCTGCATTTTTAGAATCAGAGCTGGACTCCTTACCACAATTATCATTAGATTGGTAACCAAATAAGTCATCATTACAGTCTTCATCATTTTTATCTACATAAGCATAATCACATGGATGTTCATCACAGTTTTCATTTTCATCACTAAAATCCAAACTCTCTTCATTAGAGAAATCTTCATTATCTTCATAACAGAAATCTTCATCATCTTCGTAAGAGAAATCTTCATCATTTCCATCACCTTCTTCATCTATATCAAACAAATCAACACCACTGCCTCCATCATCCCTACCTCCTCCAGTGGATGGGCCAACATTTGTTTGAGGGGTGGAAGATCTAGCAAGTGCTGGAGATAATAGTGGTACATTATTCAAAGATTCAGTAATCTCTACAAACAAATCAACTTCACATGTATTGGTATATAAACCAAACATATGCAGCACATCTCGGTCATTACCCACGACCATTCTCTCTTTAACACCGAGTACATTACAATATATTGTTATGGAAAATCCTAAGCTAGATGGTAGGTGAGACAAAGCTCTCGGCGCTATATCATCTAATAGGTCCATATAACAGTACTTATCTGGATTAATATTCTTTAACCTGCTTAAATGTCCACGAAAATGGACATTTAAATCAAAATAAAGTGCAAGTGCCATATCTAGAAAAAAAAAAAAAAAAAACATAAACAAATTAACATACAAACTGAACATTGATATTTGTCTAACAAAAAACATATAGTAACCTTAAACCCTATTAAGAAATAAAAGGGAAATTGTAAAATGCACTAACATACAACCAGTAAACATATTAGGTTCTAAACATTAAAGCTACTAAAAGGAAGAAAAATCCTGGTCATTAATAGAATATTAGTCTAACAAATAAAATATCCCCTAAACCCTATTAACGAATAAAACCATCCATCCATCCTTACTCTAAAAAATAGTGTCCATGAAAACTCAAATTCTCTGTTAACTTTAACATTGGTAAAAGGGGAAACAAAAACCCCCTAAAAAACTCCCATATTTTTCACTCACAAAATATTTGTAGTAGAAGATGAATGGACTTACCTCTAAACCAAACCCAATCTCTAATCAACGGCTTCCAAATTGAACACAAGCGTTGATCCACGACCTCTAAATCAGATCCAATCTTCGATCAATAGCCTCCAAATCGAAGCCGATTGTTACTTTTGTTAGTTGTCTCCACACTTTATCTCTATTTTCTCTTAACCTTCCCTCATTTTTCTCTAAAAGTTCTCTCTCTCTCTCTCTCTCTTTACAAGACATTTAAAGGCTATATTGATTGTATGTATTATGATGGATGGTGTTGGAAGAGTGTGCTGTCATTTCATATGGGAAAATGTTAAAGTATGCTATCATTTCATATGAGAAAGTGTTAAAGTGTGCTAAGTGTGCTATCATTTCATATGGGAAAGTGTAAAGGGTTATTTTGTCTTTTTACTTTTCTTAACCTGAACATATAAAATATCTTTGGTCAACACCAGTCAAATAAGAGATAAATTGGTAAAAAGCCTATCTCCATTAACGCGGTGTAAGGGACAAGCTTGACAAGGGAGGGCAGTGTCATTTCAAAAACCTAAAGGGTACTTTCTGTTGTTGTCAGAAACCTCAAGGGAGGTTATTGTAATTTACCCTAAGAAAAAAGGATCCTCTAGTGTACATATAAAAACTATATGTATACATACAAATATATATA
The DNA here is from genome assembly GCA_033060915.1 of Euryodendron excelsum. Lineage (NCBI taxonomy): Eukaryota > Viridiplantae > Streptophyta > Magnoliopsida > Ericales > Pentaphylacaceae > Euryodendron > Euryodendron excelsum. The sequence goes on from CM065395.1 coordinate 4,272,219, forward strand.
TATATATATATGTCTGTATGTATATATATCACTTTTGATTTTCTTGACTTGGCATGCACGAATACCTAAAAAATTTTTTAACTTTTTAGGATTGCTTTTGAAGTATTTAAATAAAAAATAAAAAAACTTTTATCAAACATATTTTAATTTTTTAGCAAATTTGACAACAAAAATGTTATTAAGTTTGGTTTAATATTCCCATTCTATGACCATTCTTACTCTTAAAAAAGGAAACGGTTATTATTAGGAAATGACCATTCCAACTTTAAATAAAAGAGGGAATGGTCATTTCAACAAAATATAAGAATGGTCATTTTTATGTAATGGTTATTCTAATTTTAAATAGCAGTACAAAACAAGAGAATATAAATGCAAGTGGAGATGATCATTCTATTCCATTCCCTTGTACCAAACATAATTTAAGAAATTTCGAGTTTAAAACCTTAAAGGAAGCAAACCACGTGCCCCCAAACCTCAACCATCAATCAATTCATTGGGAGATCCTATTTCAATCTTGTGCCATGCGTTCACTGCTTTGGTTAGACATTGTTGATCTTTGACTTCTGAATTGTCACTCTCTCTTATCTATTGTTATTGGAAAAGTGTAGCGGTCACCCTTTGCATACAACTGTATTACTGAAGAAGAGTATGGAACAAAGTATAGGTCAACTTGTAAGGCCATAATATGTTTTTTTCGGGTTAATTACATTTTATACGTTTGTACTTCACACCAGATTTTATTTTAGAACTTTTATTATTATTTTTTTGTAATAATTAAGTTCTTACACTTTTAATTTATTGAACTGATAACATTTTGCCAACTTTTGTTATAAAGGTTAACATAAATTCACATGTAACAAGCATGTGACATTTTCAATGGGTAAATATGTAAAATCCTACCCCTTCATTAGTAATCTACTGTAAATTCATATCTAATCACTCTAAAATTATAAATATAATCAATTTTGTGATATAAATAATGTGATTGAGCTTTATGTAATAGTCTCTAATTTGACTCACGTACAATAAACATGAGTCTTTTAACGAGAAAGGAATTAAATTTTACATATTTGCTATTGACATTCTAATTTTCTATTCATTTCTCTTACTTAAATTAATGGAAATTTGACATTGCAATAAATCAAAAGTGTAAGAACTTAATTGCATAATAAAACTGAAAGGAATGCTTATATATAACGCTGTGAAGCCCTAGTTGCGACAATCCCCTCTCTCACTCTCATTATGTGTCTTTACCAATAGTCCCCTCTCTCTTTCTCTCTCACAAAGCTGCGATCTCTCGACCTCCATCTATCGGCAATCTCTAATCAGTCTTCGCAAGTTCCAACTAACACTCCATTTCCAGGTAAGGCTCTAATCAACCTCCTTCTATCTTGTTTTTTGTTCATGAGTACCAATTACCGAGTGAGGAGAAAGCAATATAAGCCTTGCAAAAAAATAAAGCCCAAAATGTCAAAATTTTCCATTTTTGTATGAAACCCCTCTTGGATGACCTTTCATTCTTCTTCTTGTCATTTTCCTTTCTGTAAGCACCCCATTTTTGCCCGTTCGGCAATCTCCAGCCCTACCGGATTCGGTTTCTAACATCACAACACATGCAAGCTCAAGACGAGCCTTTCAATCTCCAATCCAATCAACTGATTGCTTCTCGGGTCCACAAGGATCCGCTGGAGCCTTAAGCACCATTATTTCAGGCAGTTTTCCGGACCAAGCGGTCCCGGAAACCAATGTCATCCAGGTAGCTTTCCAAGATTGGGCGATCTCGGGAACCAACACCTCATCAAAGATTTCAGACGGTTCACTTTTGCGCCTGCTAGCCGGCCAATGTAGAATGTCCGTCATTCGGTAGTTCTCCGGGACCAGGCGTTCTCGGAGACCAACACCACCCTTCCAGGTAGCTTTCTGGGACCAAGCGCTCTCAGGAACCAACACCACCCCTACAGGTAGCTCTCTAAGACCAGGCGTTCTTAGAGACCAACACCGCACGGGTAGTTTTTCAAGACCGGGCGGTCTCGGGAACCAACACCTAGGTCAACACCGGCGCCTGCTAGCCCGACTCAGTGAAAAATGACCAAATTTGCCCCTTGGGCCTCCAAGCACGTTTTGGGAAAGTTCAAAATCCCTCAAAACGATAAGTCCATCCTTCCACAATATTGTCAAACCATCAGGCATCCTCCGCACGCCATTTGGTCCAAATCCGGTCCTATTCTGGCTCACTCTGGTCAAAATGACCATTTTGTCCTTGAACGACTCAACACGGCACGAACCCCGCTGAACGGCGACAAACTCCCTCAAAACCATCCCTGAACAGCCCTGCACACTTAACACAACATACCAAACATTCCTGACCATTTCCAGCCAACTCTGGTCAAAATGACCGTTTTGCCCCTGGGAGCCAAAAACGCCCCGAAACAGCACCGGCCTTAGGGTTTCGAGCAAAGGATTTCACCGCACGTCTTTGTTTAACATAAGGAACACCCTACGACACTAAGCTCACATGACTCGACAAAAGTTCCCTAGAGCGTCTCACAGACGCTCCACTTAAATTGTCTTTTCTCCCAATTCCCTGATTATATCGCACTGTCAACCGACTTGAGAAATGCGTAAATCAGAAAATTCTCGAAAGCTTGTCCATAGATCTTTCCACCGATATGGTTCGATCGAATGGATCACTTCCCGAAGCCCTCCATCATACGGTGCAAAAACTATAACTTTCAGCAACCCCTGGAGCATTTCGCAGACGCTCCACTAAGGTTGACTTTTTCTCCGATTTCCTAATCAAAACGCACCGTCAAACGGCTTGAGAAATGCATAAATTTGGGAATTCTAGAAAGTGTTTCTAGAGTACTTTCCATCGGAACGGTCCGATCGAATAGATCGCTTCTCGAAGGCCTCGATCATATCAAACGAAAACAACCACTTTCGAACACCCACAGAGCGTATCACAGACGCTCCACAAAAGTGTCCTTTTTGGCATGCTTCCCAAGACGATATCCCACGCTTCTGAACATAATTCAAACTCTTCGAAAACATGAAATTTCATCGGTTGCACTAGGAGAACATCCCTAGTGCGACCGATTCCCCTGGAACCTTCCCGGTTGGCCCAATCATCGAGACAAAGTTTGGGCAAATCTTCCCGATGATGGAGCGTATGCTACATGCGCTGAAATTTTGTTCAGATCGACCGAATTTTGATCAACTGTCAAGATTTAACCAGTACATAGGGTGCCACGTGTTATTTTGGTAATGGAACAGTACTTGCGCATGTCCTACATACGCACGGCCAAAGTTTGGCCATGCGCATGTAGCGCATGCGCATGGTTTGTTCCAGATTGCCTATAAATAGAGGCCTCCCCACTTGCATATTCCAGGTCCAAAATTGATACGAAACTCTGTTGAAATCACTCCAGAAACTTGAATCTCTACATATATTCCTCCCCTCCAACACTTAGGTTAGATTCTACCTCTCCTAAGCCTATACACTCCATACACAAAGTCTCATACACACTTATACACTGCACTCAAGCCTCTGAAGCCTTCTTGAAGTCACTTAAGCTCCAATCAAGACATCCATTGAAGATTACAATAGTGTTGAAGGCAAAAGGTGGTATCCCTTTTATATTTGTGCTCTCCCCCACTCTTCTCTTCTCCTTCCTAGCCTACTTAGGCTATTCTCTATTTTAATCCCCATCTTCAACCCCCCCCTTGTTGCATGCTTGAGCCAAGAGAGCTCCTAGATCATGCCTAGAGGAAAGCAAGTGAGAGTCACCGTGTAGGGGGACCTCTCACTAACCTACTTTAAGATGGTATGGTCTAAGAGCCCCTTATTTATATGGTGAAGCCCAAAAGCCTTGTATGTGAATCATGACCCTTTGCATATTATTTTGATCATGTCTTGCATGCTTGGTTTCATTTTATATTTATTGCCATATTCCACAATGCTTGCATTACTCTTAATTTTATAACATTTCCAAGTTCTACATGTCCTTCAAAAATTATTCCAAGAGTTGGCTCTTTGAAGTTTAGGGTGAGACCTTAAGAGTCATGCCTTAGAAAATCCCTCACAACCCCCTAGTTCACTCTTTTACACCATTGCATGAAAGTTGCTTTCAAACTCCTTAATTTTCAAAGGTTTTCATTCTCTCAAGTTTAGTGGTTGGAATAGCCCCATGGAACCCTCTCTTGAGTGGTTTCCCTTTTTATTGGCTATATGAACCCTCTCTTAATGGAATGGTACCCTTGAAAAATGATTTTCAAAATCCTTCCCCAAAGATGATTTAAAAAATGCATTCTCTCCATCTTTGCATAAAAATGATACTCTAAAAATTACCATCATTATGTTGATTTTTGAACCCTTGTATTCTTGTCAAGATGGTGGTTATAATGGCCATGAGGAAACCTTCCTTGGAATGGTTTCCAATCACCAACCATACAAACCCTACTCTTGACTAGAGTCAAAATTTTCATGGAAATGATTTTCATAAAGATTACCAACCAAAGTCCATTGCATATCATGTTGTGTTTTCAAAACTTTTTCTAAGAGTGCATCAAAACAACTTTCAAGACCATTCTCCAATCTAATCTTAGATTAACTTGACCCTAGTTACCTAACCTTAGGTTAACTTGATACTAGTTATCTAACCTTAGGTTAACTTGATCCTAGTTACCTAACCCTAGGTTAACTTGACCCTAGTGACCTAACCTTAGGTTAACTTGACCCTAGTTACTTGACCAAAGGTTAACTTGAGCCTAGTTACCTAACCCTTGGTTAACTTGACCCTAGTTATCTAACCCTAGGTTAACTTAACCCTAGTTAGTTAATCCTTAGTCTTTTAACCTTAGGTTTCCCCTAACCCTAGGCTAACCCAATCAAGGCTAATACACTTTAAGGTTCCAACTCTTGAACCCTTTTTTCAAATGATCATTCAAACCTTCAAAATATTCTCATAGCTTATTTTTCCAAAACCTCTTACTTTCTTGACTTCAAAAAACCAACTCCATAAACTCTTCAAATGTTCTTACATTCCATCTTCAAGACCTTTCCAAAAATATTTTCAAAGAGTCACAAACCTAAGGTGTCCCTAGCCCTCTCATGGCTAGGGATCCCAAGGAGAAGTGATAAATCAAGAACAACCTCCAAGGTTGTCCATATTAGGATTTCAAACACTTAGCCATTTTCAAAAACCACTTTAAAAAACTAATTCATCCAAACATTCTAAAGTCATGCCTCCTAGGATTTCAAAACAAGACTTCAAAAATGCTTTCAAGTTCTCTTGAGTCATGCTAAATCATTTTTCCAAAACTCCCTTAGAGTCAATCTAAAAGCATTTTCAAAACACTTCACTTCCAATTTCAAGTCAAGACTTCCTAGACCACAAAGTGTCTTCAACTTTTCCAAAACCACAAAGAGTCTTCAACTTTTAAAGACCACAAAGTGTCTCAAACTTATCCAAAGGCCTCAAAGTGTTTTAAACTCCTTCAAGGACCCAAAGTGTCTTCTAACCTTCCAAAGGCCCTAATGCACCTATTTTCCATCGGCCTCTTGCCCGAACTACGATTGACCTGATTCTCGCCAAATGAGATACGTAGGCAACCTAAAATGGTGCGGTCATAAATTTTATTTCAACCCCAATCCCTTTTTCAAAAATTCCAATCAATCCAAAGTTTCTATTCCAAACTCTTTCAAAACCTCCATTATTTTCAAACTTCTTCCAAAACTTACATCATGCATCATACATCCAAAAAGTGATGACTAAATCCCTTTTTCAAAGTTCTAAAAGTGGATATTGAGTGGACAATGGTGACCGATTATTCTAGTGAGTGAATCAATGGTGGTTAGACATGTAGGTATCGAAAGGGCGGGGTAGGGTGATGATTTTAGAATATCTTCCCTACACGTAACCAACCCTCGAACCTTAGATTTCTGTTTTCGAAAGACCAAAATGGAGTTATTTTCAAAAAGGGCTTAAACATTTCAAAAGGTTGCCAAACAACCTATTTTCTTAAAAACCCTCTCTTGAGGAAGTTTTTAAAAAACTTTTTCAAAAACTCTAAGCTTAACCTTCGGATTAACGCTTAGTTTTAGGTGCCCTGATTTACCTTTATCAAGTTAGATGAGGACTCCTATTTTTTTAAAAAGCCATTAGTCAAATCAATTTTCAAACCTAGTCGCACTTATGTTTCTAGAGGGACGAGTTCTAATGACAGAGTTCCATGCTTTAGGGTCTCCGAGCCGAAAGGACCTTGAAAACCCCAAAAATCGGGGTGCGACACTTTCTTTATTATATTAGTGTGTGTGTGTGTGTAGGATTCGTTAGAGTCTCCATTACAGCCCATTGGAGATTTTTGTTAATACAATAAACAAAATTTTCATTCAATTGATAAAAAAACAGCCAAGGACGTGTCTCTAAACACCAAAGACTACGCTTAGCAAAGTCTTTGAAACTATAACAAATCAATTTTTGTCTCAAACCATTTCAAGTAGTAGCTCAATATGTCAATTTTTCACACCAAACCACTGCAAAATTGCTATTGGATGAGCCATCATTATTTGTCTCAACTATGTTTAACAGTAGAATTGACCATATGCTATTACTTATAAATTTTCAGAAAGTTTTAAAAATGACTGATAATGCTTCAAATGCTGCTACATCAATGGCCTCAGCTCCTATAAGATTAGATGATCCTGCTTGGGCTCATGCACAAATGGTTGTTGGTAAAAAAAAATAACATTATTTGCATCCAGTGTAATAACCACTTTTAAGGTGGTGGAATCACTCGATTAAAGAAACATATTGCTGAGTTAAAGGTGAAGTTGTTGCTGAGTTAAGGGTGAAGTTGTTGCTTGCAAGAAGGTGTCTATGGACATCAAATGGCAAATGAAACAGTTACTTGAAGAGAATAGCAGAGAGAAAGAAAAAAGTGCAAGGTTAAAGAAAGACATTGGATAAGGGCTTACATTTGAGGGAGATGATACCCCTCTTATCCGCCTTTCAATTAGTAATGCTCAACCTAGAGATGATGGGAGTAAGAGAAGAAAGTAACCAAGCAGTTGTTTTGCTCCAAGAACAAGCCCAGGGTCTCAACCTTCTATAAGAAGTGCAATGGCATCTAAGGAAATGGTTGATCAACTGAAAATGGCAGTGGCTCGATGGTGGTATGATGCCAATGTTCTGTTTAACGCAGCTCTATCTAAGTATTACCAAGCAACGATAGATGCAATGCTAGCTATGGGATCGGGTTTCAAGGGACCTTCTTATTATGACTTGAGGTGTAGTCTCTTAAATAATAATGTTCCTGAGGTTAGAGACTATCTTCTTCAAATTTAAGAATCATGGAAGAGTTATGGATGCTTAGTTATGTCTGATGGATGGACAAATAGAAAGCAAGAGACACTCATAAATTTTCTTGTGTATTATTCCAAAGGCTCTATGTTTTTGAAGTTAATTGATAAATGAGGCCCTATTAAGGATGCTAACACATTGTTTGGTATTTTTTTTGAAGTTGTTTAACTTATGGAACTAAGTAATATTGTACAATGTGTAATGGACGATGAAGCTTCTTACAAAGCGGCAAGAAAAAGGTTGCAAGCAAAGTACGGAAGCTTATTTTAGTCTCCTTGTGCAGCCCATTGCAGAGACTTGATGTTAGAGAATTTTGCCACTCCAAAGTACTTTTCTATTATTGATGGCACTATTCAAATGCCTAAAAGGATCACTCGATACATATACAATCATGCTTGGGTTATTAACACATTGACGAAAGATTTCACTAATGGCTGAGATTTATGTCACCCTGGTGTTACAAGGTTTGCTACCAACTTTTTAATTCTCCAATGTTTACTCGATTTCATGAAAGAGCTTCGACAAATGTTCACTAGTGATAAATGGCTTGGCTCTCAATAAGCAAAAAGTAGTGCAAGGAAAGAAATTACTAAAATTATCTTGGAAGATGCAGATTTTTGGTCACAATATCAACATGTGGTGAAAATTAGTGAGCCTTTGGTGAGAGTTCTTCGTCTTGTAGATGGCGATGAGAGACTTGCTATGGGGTACTTCTATGAAGCTATGGATATGGCAAAAGAGACAATTAAAGAGAGCCTAAAACATAGGGTTTCCTTGTATAGCCCATACACTTGAGTGATTGATTCTAAATAGGACAAACAACTGCATAGTCCTCTTCATGTTGCTGGTTGCTTTCTTAATCCAGGGATTTTTTTTAGGCCTACTTTTACTAAGTAAAAAGAAGTTGGTCGAGGATTGTTCACAACCGTTATGTTCTTGGTGCCAGAGTATAAAATGCAAGAGCAAATCAGTTTAGAAAATGAAGAATACAAGTAATTTACTAGTGACTTTGGTATGTCCCTAGCCATTCGTCAGCATCAGAGACTAAATCCAAGTAAATCCATGTTACACACAAACTTTCATGTATTTTATGATTTACCCGAACTTATAAAAAAACTTGGTAAATTAATGGTTATTTGAATTTTTAAATTTGTTATAGTTCCATGGTGGGAGCAATTTGGAAATGATTGTCCAGAATTACCGAAGTTTGCAATTTGAGTACTAAGTCAATGTTGTAGTGCAACCGGATGTGAAAGGAATTAGAGTACATTTGAGTTCATCCATTCAAAGAAACAGAATAAACTAGAGCACAAAAGGTTGAATGATCTAGTCTTTGTTCGTTACAACTTGAAACTTTTAGAAAGGTAAAATTAAGATTAAATGCATTAAAATGCAATAATCTTATATTATGTATTTCAATCTAATAAAAAAATGAGTTACATTTGTAGGAATATTAGCCGTAAAAAGAATGCTCTTGACCCCATTAGTCTTAACAACATAGGTGTAATAGAAGATTGGGTGTTTGAAGAACCTGCTCTACTTGATGGAGAAGATCTTGGATGAGAGATTGTTGAACCACCATTGGATTTGGAAGCATTGACATTGGAGAATAGTGAGCCTCATTTTGATGATGGTGACGAAAATCTTCCAAATGAGAATAACAACCAATATAACTGGGGTGCTACAAATTTATTCTTTGGAGGAGATGATGATCCTTATGTTTATGTTGAATGATTTCTTTTATGAGTAATTTATGCATCTTTCAAAGTCTCTTGGGAGAACTTATTTGGTAGTAGTCTGTTACTATAATGGGTGCGTGTTTAAGTTCTTATGAAGTACTTGAAAGTTAGAATTGATGATTGTGGAACTTTATTTTTATATTGTATGTTTATGTTTCCAGTAATGAATAATGTATTTATCTTGGAAGTTGGAAGTTATGTTTATATTTAGTGTGTGTATGTGGTTATGTTAGATTTTACATGTAATTTGTTGGCCCAAAAGGCAACCCAAGAGGGGGGTGAATTGGGTTTCTCGAAGATTAATAACAATTAAGATTAATTAAAATTAATCTAGACAATGTAACAGTGATCAATCTATATGTGATGCAATGTAATTAGCAGAAAAAAAGAAAATAGAGCAATAGAAAAAACACAAAGATTTACCGAGGTTCAATCACAATCCGTGGTCTACGTCCTCACTCCAAGATCCCCTTGAAGTCTTGCTCCACTATGTAATCTCCAATTACAAATGGGTGTTGATTGACCAAGTGCTCAGCTTACTATACACAAGAACTTCTACCCAAGTTCTTTAACCACCAAGTGGTTTTGTCCAAGTTTCACCCAAACTTACAAGAGTTTTTCTTTTTTAAGAGAACTCACAAACCCTCTAGCAAGAGTAGATTATACAATCAAAACTCACAAAGTGAAGACAAGAGGAATGTGCAGGAATATTAGTTGATCAGTTAGTGGATTCTTGTTTCTTGTCTATTTTCTTGTTATAAATGCAACTGGAAGCTTGTTTATAAACTTTTGTATTGATTTCATCCGTTAGAGGTTGTTGGGGCTCATTTAATGCACGTCCAGTTTGTTATAACGTTAGAAAAACTAGCCGTTATATCCTAGGGGTCAACTCCAGACTTAAAGAGTCGACTCTTCTAGTTCTGCATTTACCAGATGTTATCCACTGTCTCCATGAGTCTACTCTTCATGTTAATAAGTCGGCTCATTGATCATTCTGTCTTTATGTCGCTTTGCTTCTACTTTTATGAGGCGACTCATCAATTTCATGAGTCGGCTCTTTGCACAGAAATCGTGCTTCAGTCATCATAAGTTGATTGTTTATATTCAAAGAGTCGGCTCTTTGCTCAGCTGATCTTCAAGTTTTCTATTTCTGTCTTCATGAGTTGGCTCCTCATTTTCATGAGTCGGCTCATTGCATATTTTGTCTTCAAGTCATTTGCGTCTGTCTTCATGAGGCGACTCTTTATTTTCATGAGTCGGCTCATTGCCCAAAAATCTGCTTTCTGACTTACAATGATCCAGTTCATCTCAGCAATAGTATAAGATCTTCAAGGAGTCTTCTCTTTGGAGTATAACGATCAATCAAAATTCTTTAACTCATTAGGGATAACTTTTATTCAATTTGGGTTGAATCATTCATTTGGTATTCATTTCTTTTTGATTTCTAAACTGTCAGAGCTTCATTAAATCAACTTTGATCTCTTCTTCTTTGTTTGCAAAGCTTTCTCTTTCATTGTAGAACAATCTCTTTCAATGCTAAGTTTTCTCTATTATGTAGAGTTTCACAATGCTTCATTGCCGATTTCTTCTCTTTGCTAGCAATTCTTCTTTTTTCTTTAAAATCACTTCAATGAGACTTTTGTAAGCTTGATGAAATTTCTTCATACACGTTGTCTTCATTGATTTTTATATCTCAGAAGAATTCTTCACTTGAATTCCATATAGAGATTAAGCAATCAACATGAATATTCTTCTCAAGCAGCTTCCAATCATATTATCTTGAATCGACCTTTTGCACACTTGATGAAGTCCTCTTTTGAGCTTTTTCAATCTCTTCACAATCAAATCATCTTCAACTGACTTTAGCACACTCTGATGAAGTCTTCAATCTTTTTGAGGGCAAGACAACTTTATTGAGTCTATGTATACTTGATGAAAGCCTTATTTGAACACCTTCAATCTTTTCAAATGCAAATAATTTGTTTGAAGTAAAAATAGGCATCAATACTCTGTTTGGTTCATTGCATAGCTCTTGGAATTCATTGCTTGATCTTGAGCTTATTGTGCATTTTCTTTGACATGTATTAGATTTAAGATTGAACTTTAAGTCTAAAATATAAACTTTATTAATCTGCACACTAACTAAATGCATTAGTAAAATAACACAAGATTTAGTTATCATCAAAATCAACATGGGGATCAACCTTGAGTCAACATAATTAGCAATGAAAATGACGGTTGGAACTCTTGAAGAATTTGATTGTAGATAGTTTATTTATGTTATATATATTTTTGATATATATAGTGTTCATAGCGTCAAATCTGAGACGGTACCCAGTAGTATCGGTACCGGTACGTACCGTAACAATAAAAAATGGAGTACTCTAGACGGTACGAGATTAATAACTAGGATACAGGCCTTGCAACAAAAGAAAGCCCAGAATGTCAAAATTTTCCATTTTTTTATGAAACCCCTCTTGGATGATCTTTCCTTCTTCTTCTTGTAATTTTTCCTTTCTTTATTATATCAGTGTGTGTGTGTGTGTATGTTTTTTATTTATTTATTTTTTTTGTGTGTGTAGGATTTGTTTGGGTCTCCATTATAGCCCGTTGGAGATCTTTGTTTACGAAATAAGCAAAATTTTCATTCACTTGCTAAAAAAGCAGCCAAGGGCGTGTCTCTAAACACTAAAGACTATGTTTAACAAATTCTTTGAAACTATAACAAATCAATTTCATTCTCAAACCATTTCAAGTATTGGCTCAGTATATCAATTTTTCACACCAAACCACTGCAAAATTGCTATCGGATGGGCCATCATTATTTGTCTCAACTCTATTTAACAGTAGAACTGACCATATGCTATTACTTACAAATTTTCATGAAGTTTTAAAAATGACTGAGAATGCTTCAAGGTCTACTACATCAATGGCCTCAGCTCCTATTAGATCAGATGATCTTGCTTGGGCTCATGCACAAATGGTTGCTGGTAAAAAGAATAACACTATTTGCCTCCACTGTAATAAGCACCTTCAAGGTGATGGAATCATTCGATTAAAGAAACATCTATTGGGCTTAAGGAGGAAATTGGTGCTTGCAAGAAGGTGTTGATGGACGTCAAATGGCAAATGAAACAGTTACTTGAAGAGAATAACAAATAAAAAGAAAGAAGTAAAAGGTTAAAGAAAGACATTGGACAAGGGCCTGCATTTGAGGGAGATGATGAAGATGATACCCCCCTTAGCCCCCCTTCAATTAGTAATGCTTAATCTAGAGATGATAAGAGTAAGAGAAGAAAGCAACCAAGCAGTTGTTTTGCTCCAAGAATGAGCCCAGGCTCTTAACCTTCTATAAGAAGTGTAATGGCATCTAAGGAAATGGTTGATCAACCGAAAATGGCAATAGCTCGATGGTGGTATGATGCCAATGTTCTGTTAATGCAGCTCTATCTAAGTATTACCAAGCAATGATAGATGCAATGCTAGCTATTGGATCGGGCTCCAAGGGACCTTCTTATCATGACTTAAGGTGTAGTCTCTTAAATAATAATGTTCGTGAGGTTAGAAACTATCTTCTTCAAATTTAAGAATCATAGAAGACTTATGGATGCTCAATTATGTCCGACGAATGGACGAATAGAAAGTAAGAGACACACATAAATTTTCTTGTGTATTGTCGCAAAGGCTCTATGTTTTTGAAGTCAATTGATACATCAGGCCTCTTAAGGATGCTGACACATTTTTTGGTTTTTTTGATGAAGTTGGTGAACTTGTGGGACCGAGTAATATTATACAATTTGTAATGGATAATGAAACTTCTTACAAAGCGGCAAGAAAAAGGTTGCAAGCAAAGTACGTAAGCTTCTTTTAGTCTCATTGTGCAGCCCATTACATAGACTTGATGTTGCAGAATTTTGCCACTCCAAAGTACTTTCCTATTATTGATGGCACCATTCAAATGCCTAAAAGGATCACTCGATATATATACAATCATGCCTGGGTTGTTAACACAATGAGGAAAGATTTCACTAATGGCTGAGATTTGTGTCGCCCTGGTGTTACAAGGTTTGCTACCAACTTTTTAATTCTCCAATTTTTACTCGATTTCATGAAAGAGCTTCGACAAATGTTCACTAGTGATAAATGGCTTGGCTCTCGATATGCAAAAAGTATTGTAGGGAAAGAAATTACTAAAATTATCTTGGAAGATGCAAACTTTTGGTCATAATGTCAACATGTGGTGAAAATTAATGAGCCTTTAGTGAGAGTTCTCTGTCTTGTAAATGGCGATGAGAAACCTGTTATGGGGTACTTGTATAAAGCTATGGATAGGGCAAAAGAGACAATTAAAGAGAGGCTAAAACATAGGGTTCCTTGTACAACCCATACACTCGAGTGAATGATGTTAGATGGGACAAACAACTACATAGTCCTCTTCATGCTGCTGGTTGCTTTCTTAATCCAGGGATTTTTTTTAGGCCTACTTTTACCAAGCGAAAAGAAGTTAGTCAAGGATTGCTCAAAGCTGTTATGCCTTTGGTGCCAGAGTATAAAATGCAAGAACAAATCAGTTTGGAAATTGAAGAATACAAGCAATCAACTGGTGACTTTGGTATGTCCCTTGCCATTCATTAACGCCAAAGACTAAATCCAGGTAATCCATGTTACACACAAACTTTCATGTATTTTATGATTTACCCGAACTTATAAAAAACTTGGTAAATGAATGGTTATTTGATTTTTTTAAATTTGTTATAGTTCCATGGTAGGAGTAATTTGGAAATAATTGTCCAGAATTAAAGAAGTTTGCAATTTGAGTATAAGTCAATGTTGTAGTGCAACCAGATGTGAAAGGAATTGGACTACATTTGAGTTTATCCATTCAAAGAAACGGAATAGACTAGAGCATAAAAGGTTGAATGATCTAGTCTTTGTTCGTTACAACTTAAAACTTAGAGAAAGGTAACATTAAGGTTAAATGCATTGAAATGCAATAATCTTATGTTATGTATTTCAATCTAATAAAAAAATGAGTTACATTTGTAGGAATATTAGCCACAAAAAGAATGCTCTTGACCCTGTTAGTCTTGACAACATAGATTTAATAGAAAATTATGTGTTTGAAGAACCTTCTCTACTTGATGGAGAAGATCTTGGATGGGAGATTATTGAACCACCGTTGGATTTGAAAGCATCGACATTGGATGATAGTAAGCCTGATTTTGATGATGGTGATGAAAATCTTCCAAATGGGAATAACAACCAATACAACTGGGGTGCTACAAATTTATTATTCGGAGGAGATGATGATCCTTATGTTTATGTTGAATGATTTCTTTTATGAGTAATTTATGTAACTTTTGAAGTCTCTTGGGAGAACTTAATTGGTAACTATCTGTTATCTTTTGAAGTTTATTGGGAGAACTTATTTGGTAGTAGTCTGTTACTATAATGGGTGCGTGTTTAAGTTCTTATGAAGTACTTAGAAGTTGGAACAGATGATTGTGGAATTTTATTTTTATATTATATGTTTATGTTTTCTATAATGAATAATATGTTTATCTTGGAAGTTGGAAGTTATGTTTATGTTTAGTGCGCATATGTGGTTGTATTGGATTTTTAAATGTAATTGACAATGAAAATGACTGTTGGAACTCTTGAACAATTTGATTGCAGATAGTATATTTATGTTATAAATATCTCCATTATAGCCCGTTGGAGATCTTTGTTCATGCAATAAACAAAATTTTCTTTCAATTGCTAAAAAAGCAGCCAAGGACGTTTCTCTAGACACCAAAGACTACGCTTAGCAAAGTCTTTAAAACTATAACAAATCAATTTCACTCTCAAACCATTTTAAGTAGTAACTCAGTATGTTAATTTTTCACACCAAACCACTATAAATTTTTTATCAGATGAGCCATCATTATTTGTCTAAACTCTATTTAACAGTAGAACTGACTATATGCTATTACTTATAAATTTTCAGGACGTTTTAAAAATGACTGATAATGCTTCAAGTGCTGCAACATCAATGGCCTCAACTCTTATAAGATCAGATGATCCTGCTTAGGCTCATGCACAAATGGTTGCTGGTAAAAAGAACAACACTATTTGCCTCCACTGTAATAAACACCTTTAAGGTGGTGGAATCACTCGATTAAAGAAACATCTTGCTAGGGTTAAGGGTGAAGGTGGTGCTTGTAAGAAGGTGTCGATGGACATCAAATGGCAAATGAAACAGTTACTTGAAGAGAATAGTAGAAAGAAAGAAAGAAGTGCAAGGTTAATGAAAGACATTGGAAAAGGGCTTGCATTTGAGGGAGATGATGAAGATGATACCCCCCTTAGCCCCCTTTCAATTACTAATGCTCAATCTAAAGAAGATGGGAGTAAGTGAAGAAAGAAACCAAGCAGTTATTTTGCTCCAAGAACAAGCCTAGGCTCTCAACCTTCTATAAAAAATGCAATGGCATCTAAGGAAATGGTTGATCAAGTTCAAATGACAGTGGCTCGATAGTGGTATGATGCCAATGTTCTGTTTAACGCAATTCTATCTAAGTATTACCAAGCAACGATAGATGCAATGCTAGCTATGGGATCGGGTTTCAAGGGACCTTCTTATTATGACTTGAGGTGTAGTCTCTTAAATAATAATGTTCATGAGGTTAGAGACTATCTTCTTCAAATTTAAGAATCATGGAAGAGTTATGGATGCTCAGTTATGTCCGATGGATGGACGAATAGAAAGCAAGAGACACTCATAAATTTTCTTGTGTGTTATTCCAAAGGCTCTATGTTTTTGAAGTCAATTGATAAATTAGGCCCTATTAAGGATGCAAACACATTGTTTGGTATTTTTTTTGAAGTTGTTTAACTTATGGGACTAAGTAACATTGTACAATTTGTAATGGACGATGAAGCTTCTTACAAAGCGGCAGGAAAAAGGTTGCAAGCAAAGTACGGAAGCTTATTTTAGTCTCCTTGTGCAGCCCACTGCAGAGACTTGATGTTGGAGAATTTTGCCACTCCAAAGTACTTTCCTATTATTGATGGCACCATTCAAATGCCTAAAAGGATCACTCGATACATATATAATCATGCCTGGGTTATTAACACATTGACGAAAGATTTCACTAATGGCTGAGATTTATGTCGCACTGGTGTTACAAGGTTTGCTACCAACTTTTTAATTCTCCAACGTTTACTCGATTTCATGAAAGAGCTTCGACAAATGTTCACTAGTGACAAATGGCTTAGCTCTTGATATGCAAAAAGTAGTGTAGGGAAAGAAATTGTTAAAATTATCTTGGAAGATGTAGACTTTTGGTCACAATGTCAACATGTGGTGAAAATTAGTGAGCCTTTTGTGAGAGTTCTTTGTCTTGTAGATGGCGATGAGAAACCTGCTATGGGGTACTTGTATAAAGCTATGGATAGGGCAAAAGAAACAATTAAAGAAAGGCTAAAACATAGGGTTTCTTTGTACAACTCATATACTTGAGTGATTGACGCTAGAAGGGATAAACAACTGCACAGTCCTCTTCATGATGGTGATTGCTTTCTTAATCCAGGGATTTCTTTTAGGCCTACTTTGAGCAAGCAAAAAGAAGTTGGTCGAGGAATGCTCACAACCATTATGTCCTTGGTGCCAGAGTATAAAATGCAAGAGCAAATCAGTTTAGAAATTGAAGAATACAAGCAATCAACTGACTTTGGTATGTCCCTTGCCATTCGTCAACGTCAGAGACTAAATCCAGGTAAATCCATGTTACACACAAACTTTCATGTATTTTATGATTTACTCAAACTTATAAAAAACTTGGTAAATGAATGGTTATTTGAATTTTTTTAATTTGTTATAGTTCCATGGTGGGAGCAATTTGGAAATGAATGTTCAAAATTACAGAAGTTTACAATTCGAGTGCTAGGTCAATGTTGTAGCGCAACCGAATGTGAAAGGAATTGAAGTACATTTGAGTTCATCCATTTAAAGAAATGGAATAGACTAGAGCATAAAAGGTTGAATGATCTAATCTTTGTTCGTTACAACTTGAAACTTCAAGAAAGTTAAATGAATTGAAATGCAATAATCTTATATTACGTATTTCAATCTAATAAAAAAATGAGTTACATTTGTAGGAATATTAGCCGCAAAAAGAATGCTCTTGACTTTAATAGTCTTGACAACTTAGATTTAATAGAAGATTGGGTATCTGAAGAACCTGCTCTACTTGATGGAGAAGATCTTGAATGGGAGATTATTGAACTACCATTGGATTTGGAAGCATTGACATTGGAGGATAGTGAGCCTCATTTTGATGATGGTGATGAAAATCTTTCAAATGAGAATAACAACCAATATAATTGGGGTGCAACAAATTTATTCTTTGGAGGAGATAATGATCCTTATGCTTATGTTGAATGATTTATTTTTCGAGTAATTTATATATCTTTCGAAGTCTTTTGGGAGAAATTATTTGGTAGCTGTCTGTTATCTTTTGAAGTCTCTTGGGAGAACTTATTTGGTAGTAGTCTGTTACTATAATGGGTGCGTGTTTAAGTTCTTATGAAGTACTTGAAAGTTGGAACTGATGATTGTGGAACTTTATTTTTATATTGTATATTTATGTTTCCTGTAATGAATAATGTGTTTATCTTGGAAGTTGGAAGTTATGTTTATGTTTAGTGTGCGTCTGTGGTTATGTTGGATTTTTACATGTAATTGACAATAGAAATGGTTGTAGGAACTCTTGAACAATTTGATTGTAAATAGTATATTTGTATTATATATATTTTTGATATATATATAGTACTTATAACGTCAAATCCGAGACATTACTCGGGATTGTACCAGTACCGGTATATATCGTACCAATAAAAAAATCAATACCTTGGTGCTGGCTGTGGGCTCCACTAACATGTGGGTGGACTGCCCACCACCCTTGACTAATGCTGCAAGACAAATTCAAAAAGTAGAAAGGCAGAAAACGAAAAGAAAGAAAAGAAGAAAAGGTGTGCGAGATTGTCGGCCATTTTTGTATTCCTCAACTGCGTTGATTTCTTCTTCTTCAAAAGCACTGGATATTTCTTTTGTGCCGTAATAGATTGTTGAATAATCGAGTCGGCGAAGTCTTGTTCAGACGGAGATGTACAATGGAAGGAGTAACTATAAATACTCCTTCAAGCAGAGGCTTTGGAGAATGTCGAGGGACGTCATATACGCCGAACATGTGAGGTGTCGAAGAGGTCTAGAAGGCCAGGTACTTTGGGCACGCCAATGATGTTGAGTACGCCGGGTATGTCGGGGACTTCCACCATGTCGAAGTAGGCGTCAAGAGCCGAGGCTGGTGACGAGTCCAGTGGGGGGCATGTTAGGGGAAGATGAGCTAGTGTGGGTGAAATATGTGATGGAGAAAGTGAAAGATATAGTGTAAGGAAAAAATGTCAGTGAGTCAAGGGACGCAGGAATGGCTTCGGGACTTAGGGACACTGGGAGAGCGGGGAAGCGGGTGTTGCTTCTGGCTCTGGTAGTAGCGTCAGGTTTTGAGTATTTTGAGTGTCTCCTATTGTAATCTCTACCATTTGTATAGTGGATTTCTCTCTTGCCTGTGTGGACGTAGCCCTAGCTATTTAGGTAAACTACGTTAAATCTTATGTCTCTTTGGTGTGTGTATTTTTGTGTGAGTGTTTCCAAATTTCTGCGTGTACGGTGGATCTGGCGATCCCAACTACAAAATAGCAAAGTTCTGCCCAAAAAAAACCCAACACCTGGCCGGTACGAAATTAATAACTATGATTGGTACAACGTCTTTAAGTTTTAACATATTAAGCTGATTTTTTTTTCCAGTTTTTCACTTTTTTTTGGCTTATCTTAGCCTATAAAAGAAAAAAAGCTAAAAAAATTGTACCATGCTGACCAGATTTTTTTTCTTTATTCTTCTTTCGGAGAAAATTTGATGAACTTGAGGCCTAAAATCTAGCCAGCCTTGAAAAGTTTGACATGCATGTTGTTTGACTTGAAAAGTTGAAATCCCTTGATTTTCACAATGACTAAACGAGGAGATTAACCTAAAAGACAAGGAAGTTGATCGTAATCATCTTTTCTGAATCAGGCTCACAAAGGCAGAAAAATGGATTGTTCACAATAATACTTGTGTAAGCCTAAACTGAGATGGCATTAGAAATCATCTGCTCGAAAAATTCTACTCACAATTGCGCCACTCCAACCGTTACCGACTATAGGCAACCCATCAACTGGAGCCTACCGAATGTATCGCCGATCAACCGGGGCCTGTAGATGGCCTCTTATCTACTAATCCAATTGTCCCATTGGTGGGAAATATTTACATGTAAGGAGAACCATTGATCATCTGACTATGGTTGGCACATATATTGTTGAAATGGAACAAACTTTAGGGTATTTTAAAATTGGGTTGCGGTGCCCCAACTCAAATCCAGGTACAAGTTTTATAGACTTATCTGCTGGCGATAACACGACGGTTTTCATGGAACGTATAATCTTGGATCATCATTTTTAGACTTGGTTTCGGTCATGGATCCCCATAACCCATGTATTATTTCGCTCCAATTCAAATTAAAAGTTCGACTCTAATCAAGTATGTGAATTAATTGTAAGAGATTTATTCTTTATGAATATCTAGTCTTAATGTGAATTGGTCTGTCTTTGACCGTATCGAAGAGAAGATTAATCAAGATGAGTGCAAGCTAGCCTAGATACCCCTGCCTGTTGAACCAAAAAAATAAAAAATAAAAAAATTCATATGATGCCAATTGCGGTTTGGGTATTTATAGAAATGTGTTGGGAGCATAGCAATATTTTTGCGTCTCCCACTTCAAAGTTTCAATCCCTAATGCCATTAGTTGACTTTGTCATCAGAAGGCCTAAAATTGGAATAGCGCACTCTACCACTAGAGAAAAACTTCAATGTAACAGTGATGATATGTCATTCTACTGATGTGTTATTATAAGTCAATTAAATCATGTTAAAGGTATGTGTTTTTATTTAATCACTTTAAATTAACGAGAAATTTTCTCTAATTATCACGAATTGATGATGTGTTATGTTGATAATGATTTTAATATATTCGTTGAACATAATTTGATTGACTTGTGATAATACTACATCAACAAAATAACTTGGCATAACCATTGCATTAACAGTTTGTTTGAAACTTGGAGGAGAGAATGGAAGGGAAGGGAAAATAAAGGAGAGAAAACAAAAAACGAAGAAAAAGAGAAGGAAAAAATGAGGAAAATTTTGAAATTAGTCTCTCTCTCTTTCTCTCTCTTCTTTCTCTCCACTTTCTTTTTATTTTTTTTGCAAAACCAAATAAAAACAGGATAATAAATAGTATTTTTCTTTCTCTTCTCTTCCTTTTCTCAAGATCGTTGTAAATATTTAGCCCGTCACATTAGCCATGCACTGGGCCCGCTGGGCCACAGGCATGAGAAACCCGGTCCATGAATTTCTTAATCGTAGCAACCGACCTTTGGTGAACTTTTTTTTTTTTCTTTTTTCCTCCTATTTTTTTTTTTTGGGGTAGAAAGCTAGACTTTGAACATAATATTCAAGTTGCAAAGCTCAAATAAGTCACAGAAGAGATCCGCTCGACTTAATTTCAAACCTGTGTTGTTATTGACACCTTGCCAGCATATATTTTTATATAAGGAAAATGTTAATATGTATCTTAAAAGTACATTTTAAGTACGTTTTGTATGGTTGTATGTAATATTGGTAATTGTGTTTTCAGTGTTAAAAATTATAAAAACACAAATTTTAACGTTTTGTATAATCAAACAAAACATACTTAAAATATGCCCTTTAAACACATATTAACAAAACCCTATATATAATATCTCACCATAAACTTCCCTTAAGCATACCAGACTACAGTTTTGCAGGTGACTTGTAAGTAAGTATGGTTTCTTTTGATTTGACGTAAAATATATTTTAAAAAAAATATTTTATTCATTTTTTATTAGTTAATTGAACAAAACGTGTGAACAATGTTTTCCTAAAAAATTATATTTCGTCAAAAGTCTAAAAATGACTTACATTTTAAAAATTAGTAAGTTATTTTTGACTTTGAATTCTTACAACTTCCAATACTATTTTAACAATTTTGCCATTGCCCGCCCCTGCCACAACCACTACCTATGAGCACCAGCACCTACCACCGCTACCCACCACCACCAACCACTATCACTCACCGCCACCAACCACCACCCACAGGGTCGTAGAGGATTCTCTCCCGTGAAAGAGCATTATCACGGCAATCTTTACCACTTTCAACCAGCTCTTGATTTTGGGCCCAATCACTTCTTAATCCATTGTCTGAATCTTCGACGAGCTCAGCCGCTCAACTCTGAGGGAGTAAAAGCTCTCATCAACAATCGCTTTCCGAATAATTTTGTAGATCTTCGCGCACTCTCAATTGCTTTCAAATCTGACATCGCGAGTTCCGTTGCCCTGCTGTACACCACCATCACCAACCACTATCACCCACCACCTAGCGCCCACAGCCGCTGCCCCCGTTACCACCAACACCCACACCAATCACCGAGGCCACAACAAAGAATAGTATTATATAAAAGGCAGATTGTTTCTATTTCATTGGCGGATGGTTCTCTATCTACTTCCATGCAACAGGTGAGCTCAGCTTTTGTGACTTATTATCAGAATTTGCTTGGGTCTTCTACGAATTGTTCACGATTAGATAGAGACATAATTCTTGAGGGCAAGCTCTTCGAGGGCAGTCAAGCGTCAACTTTAGTGCAAGCAGTTTCAACGATGGAAATTAAAGAGGCCTTGTTCAGTATCGGTGAGGCTAAATCTCCCGGTCCCGATGGTTTTTCTTCATGTGTTTTCAAAAAATCTTGGAGCATAGTGGGAGGGGACTTTTGTGCAGTTATTCAAGAATTCTTTTCATCTGGCAAGCTACTTAAACAGGTGAACCATTCTGTTATTGCTTTAATTCCTAAGATCAGTAATGCCTCCAAGGTTGAAGATTTTCGGCCAATAGCTTGTTGTAATGTCATTTATAAGGTTATTTCAAAGATTCTTGCTCTAGATTGGCTCCTCTTTTGGATAAGCTGGTAGATCATGCTCAATCGGCTTTCATCCAAAATAAGAGTATGGTTGAAAATATTTATCTTGTTTAGGAATTGCTTAAGAATTACTGTTGGAGTCGGATTTCCACTCGATGCATTTTGAAGGTCGATCTCAAAAAAGCTTATGATACAGTTAATTGGGGATTTTTGCAAGACCTACTGTTAGCTCTTGGCTTCCCTGATCTGTTTGTGTGTTGGGTTATGCAATGCGTAACCACCGCATTCTATTCCATTTCCTTTAATGGGACTTTACACGGATTTTTCAAGGGGCAGCAGGGGCTTAGGCAAGGGGATCCTTTGTCTCCCTTTCTTTTTGTTTTGTGCATGGATTATCTTTCCAGAATGCTTGGCAGATTGAGAGCCAACTCTGATTTTAATTTCCACCCCAAGTGTAAAGAGCTGATGTTCACTCATTTGGCTTTTGCCGATGACTTAATTTTATTTTCTAGAGGTGATGTTACCTCAGTTAAACTTCTCATGGAGAATCTACAGATTTTTGGGGACTGCTCTGGCCTTCGAGTTAATTTGGCCAAGTCCAATCTGTTTGCAACAGGTATATGCAGTTCAGACCTGGATAATATTAAGTGCTTAACAGGTTTTGATGTGGGTCGATTTCCCTTTAGATACCTGGGTATTCCAGTGGCAGCTTCAAGACTAACTATAGCTCAGTTCAGTCCTTTTATTTCCAAGATTACAGATTGCATAAAGGCCTGGAATGGGACTTCATTGTCTTACGCAGGCAAAGCTGAGCTGGTGAAATCTGTGTTGCATGGAGTTGATTGTTTTTGGCTTTCGATTCTGCCTATCCCAGCAGGAGTGCGAGATAAAGTCAATCAATTGTGCCGAAATTTTCTTTGGAGTGGTAATTGTCATGTGTACAAGCAACCCCTTGTTGCTTGGAAGGAGGTTTGTTTGCCCAGGACAGGAGGGCTGGGTTTCAGGGATCTTGAGGCTTGGAATTGGGCTTTGTTGGCCAAACATTTGTGGAACATCCATGCAAAAAAAGATTCGCTCTGGGTCAGGTGGGTTCACCATTTCTATCTCTCCCAAGATTCTCTTTGGGGCTATCAGGCCAAAAAACAGGATTCTCACTTGATGAAACAGATTCTACAAATCCGAAACAAACTCATGGCAATTTTCGGGTCTGCCTCAGCTACCAGTTTTAAGTTGGCGCAATGGAATATCATGGGTTGTTTGGACGCTAAACCTATGTATGATCTGTTTCGGTCTAAGGGTTCTGCCCCCATATGGCCTAAGCTGGTCTGGCATAGTAATCTTGTGCCGAAACACTCGTTTATTGTCTGGTTGTGCATGAAAGATTGTTTATTAACCAGAGACAAAATTAAGGTTCCGATTGAAGACCGGTTATGCCCTCTTTGTAGGGCAGCAGAGGAAGATTTAGGTCACTTTTTCTTTCAATGCTCATTCGTGAAACAGGTATGGACAGCCATCAAATTGTGGTTGGGTTTCTTTAGGTTGTTAAGTACCCTTAAAGCAGCTATCAAATGGACTCTCAAGAATCATAAAGGAACGGGTATTCCGGCGGCAGCCAAGAGGATTGGCCTAGCTTGCACTGTCTATATTCTTTGGGACACGCAAAATGCAAGAATTTTTTAAGGCAAAATTCAATTTCCAGCAGCTACTGTCCAAAGAATTCAGATTCAAGTTTATAGAGTTTTATACTCTTCATTTCCAGATGCTATTCTTTGATTAGGGACATAGCTTTGTGCTTTTGGCTAGCTTTAATAGTTGGCATTATTGTTGCTAGTTTTGTTTGTGTATTTATTTTGTATAGCCTAATTGCATTGCTCTAGGCTTCTTGTCTTGCTCTCGGGTATGTCCAGAGTTTTGTAAATACTTTTGATCTATAAACTTTATTTACCGATCAAAAAAAAAATAAAAAGGATTGTTTAAAAAATAATTTTTAAATGTTAACCAAACACCATAAAATAAAAATAAAAATAATTTTACTTCAAATTAAACCAAGCCTAAATCACAAAATTTTAAATCTAGATTAAGATGATAAGTCTCTGAAATTTAGGAAGCCAAACAAAATAGAAAAAAGAAGTTCTCCACAAGATTTTATACACAAAGAGGCCTTAATAGGATTCAACATATCTAGAATGATGCAAAGAAAAATCGACTTGCTTTACTAGATAATCAATTTGAGAGAGAGAGAGAGAGAGAGAGAGAGAGAGAGTTTTCAAAGGCATCATCTAATGCATGAAGAGTTTGTCCAATCTGATAGTTGAATGCAGTCCATTAATGATTCATTTTTCAGAGGCTGATGAACACAAGATGATGATTTTAAAAAGTGGGGTCATGATCAGAGAAAAGCACCAATTCCTTCAGAACTCGTTATGTTTAATTCAGATGTCTAAGGCAAAGAAAGTCTGAAAGTGGAGTACACATTTGAAGAAAAGTTTTATGTTATGTTTGGACGAAAGATTTAGCGAGAGAAAAAAATATAAAATTACATTGTATATTTGATTGTCAGAGAAAGTAAAAGAAAAAAGAACATAAAAAGAAAAGAAGTAAGGATTTATAATATTTTAATTTGTTCTTTTTTTTTTTCACTTTTTTGTTTCTTGATAAATTCGAGTTCTAAATACAACATTAAAGAAAGAAAGAAATGAAAAATAACAATAACAATAATGATAAAAAGACAAGAAAATTTAATCAGCATGCTATTCACTTGTTCTAAGAATTAGAACGATTTGCAAATCGTTTCTCACATATATTGACTTTAATACTATGTCCTGAAAATTTTCTTTAAAATATCGGGCTTCGAGTGCCCATCCTTTGAGGTTGATAATAATAGCATCTGGCTCTTTTTCGAGTTTTCGTGCTACCATTTTGAGGTCGTTTTCTATTAATCCGTCGCTTGATTTGAATTATATCCATTTCATCCATCGAGATGAGACGAGGCCAACACAGCTGTCTCCAAAATTTGTCCTCATAATTTGACTGGAACTTTATCTGCTAGCTACCAATACCATATGTTTTGCAAAACTAGCCTTAACTTCTAAACAGATGGAGGAAATGAAGATGGGTACTACCATATAATCAAAAAAATCATAAACAAAAATTTATTAATAAATGATGTGCTCATATGAGAATCATTTATTTTAAAATAAAAAACTCATCATGGTATCTTTTAACTATAAAAATACAATTGCCACATAATTGTAGTGGAATTTTTTGTACAAATTTTATAGAAGAACAATATTTTTCAATGAAGATATCAGATCTGCATTTAATATGAAAAATACTATCCTTCTAGAAAATTTATACAAAAAATTTCATAGAATGATCGATATGACAATGGTATTTTATAATTAAAAGTTACTATAAAAGGTGTTTAGTTTTAACGTGAATGACTTTTATTTAATCATATTATTTTAATAATAAATTATGCATGAATTTTTTAATTGTATAACATTACTCATTGAATATTCTACTACGAGGAAGCTCTACACCAAACCACCGACGTAAATACTTTTAACTTGCATGCAATTCTTTACATTCTCACTTCTAAGTTGACCTTTAACTTGTATGCAGTTTTCATATTCCATAATTTTCCTTGCAAATTGACTATCATGCATTCTGCAAGGTTTCAAAACAACAAAGTTGAAGATGACTTTACAACTAACCACTAGACTTCTGGACTTTTAGAGAGAGGCCATTGTGTTCTTGCCATGAAGGGTATATGTTTGAATAAGAGTTTTTTTTTTTATTTCAAAATAAAGCTCGCGCTATAATGATTTTTAATTTTAAAAGTGTCACTATCATTGCTACTGTTACTATCACTATCATTATTCTAGTGGGAGTTTTCGTACCAATTTCTTGTAAGAATAGCATTTTCATGCCATGAACAATACCTCTACCACCTAATAATTCTATACAACTAGAAAATTTATACATAATTTATTATTATAATGATAGAGTTGAATGATAACCTTTCACTTTAAACTAAAATAACTATCATGATGGCTTTTATTTACAAAAACCCATGACCACATTGTTTTGATAAAATTTTTTGTATAAATTTTATGAAAGAATAATATTTTTCTCATGATTATAGATAAAGAATTATTATAAGTAACCCATTCCAAGTTGGAAGGCTGTTGGCTGGTTCTATTCAAGAACTATAGGGGATGGGATGTGGGCTATACTACACCATATGTTTATCATTGAATTACAATCACAGCCTTAATTGGGACGGTCATGTTCTCAACCAAATTATATAGAGAGGAAGTATTGAGAACAACGTTGTTTTCTTTCATAATTTTTGAAAAGCTAAAATTTTCATCTACTTTATTTTCTTGGCAGCCAAACAGATATTTTCTCGACTAAAATTAAAGCACTTGCTAGCTAGTTGCTGCATAGTCCAGTTTCCTCCCTTTTATAATCAATGCAGCAAATTGCCATAGATTATGTGGTCCAGATCAAGAAGATATGCATGTCTGAGATAAGATAAGGTCTTTTTTAAGTTCTTATCCAGTTTCATTCTTAGGATTGGCCACAATCGAACCAACTACCTCGTTGTTTTCTTTTCTTTTTCTTTTGTTTATTCTTCTTTTTTTATTTATTTTATTTATGTCCTGGTCAGAATAAAATCTTCATTATTGAGATATTGCAATTTAATTATGAATAGACTGCAACATGAACAAGCACAATATAATAAAAATGTGGCTCTCTAAAATAATATAAAAATAATATATATAGGAAGGTCATCAACAGTATGTTAATGATTATTTTATGCACAATATTATATGAATAATCAAATCTTAAATGAAGTAAGTAATCTATTTCACATGGAACCAAATTGAAGGGGAAGAAAAACAAGGTGAAATCGGCACAAACTAGAGCTTTAATTTATCCAAATTTTTTCTTGTGCCAATATATTTTCTTGCATTTTACAAGCTAGACACTTCCATTTTCTTCTGTTAATCCAAAAAAGTAGTCTTCATTTGGAGACAAAATCACTATCCGCCTTGTGTGACACCCACATGTGTGCTTCAACTGGCTCTTAGGGATCTTCGTGACCCTCCACGATTGTTTCTCTGGTGATATTACAGTCATGGACTTGAGGGTTCCAGCTGCTTTCTTAAGTATAAGATCCATTAGCAGTAATTGATCGTCTTCGTTTGTAAAACCTACCAACTTAACAATTTTTAGATGCTCAAGTTGAGAAGCATTTGCCTTCACTGCTTCGTAGTCTAACCATAAGTGAGGCTCATGCCAGTGTTGGTGAAAGTATGGACAGGTAATGGAGCTCAAGTTTTGGTCAATCTGCACATAATTCATATTAAAAAAAATTATGGGACTATAGTTTAGGTGTAGGTTTTAGGAAAATGTATACTTACCTTGATGAATAATTTTTCCAAGACAGGTGATATGTTTAAGAAGCAAGCCAAAGAATTTATCTTTGCCCGGTTCATCGAAGAATCAAACCAGCGTAATTCTTTCAACTTGTTGAATTGGAATTGAAGCCTTTCGAAAATCACCCCTGATGTACACAACCACTTTGAAAATGGAAAGTATTCCATGTCAGAAAAGAAAACTGTTGTTCTTCTAAAAAATTTATACAAAATAACGTGACGATGATATTTTTGTAATTTAAAATATCATGATGGGTATTTTTTTCTAATAAAGTCATGTCATGCTTTGCAGAAATTCTGTACGAATTTTTTGGTAATGATAATGGAAATTCAAGGTGTGAATTGTTCAAGGAGCTAAAGTAAATACCTCAAGAAGCCACCCACTTATCATTAGAATCTCAATGTCCTTGAGAGAGGCCAGAAGAGATAAAACATCCTCACAATCAAATTCATTGTCTCCTAAACCTTCTCTCAAATCGAGCACCATAACAACCAAATTTGGAGAGCTTTTTATCTGAATTTGAGGAAGGAATCCTCGGTACCGGAAGGATTCCAGATTGGGTGCAGAAACTGTGATACTTACTATATCTGGACAATCTACCATTTCAAAACTCTCAAGACAGTTGCTTGCTTTGACATTGATGCTTTGAAGTCCATTGCATTTTTCTAGCTTCAAGCTTTCAAGAAGTTGACAATGGAAGAACAAAGCTGAAACCAAGTTTTCAGCAAGTTGGTTAATTGACCTCAGATGTAGAGTCTTGAGACAAGAAAAGTTACTTCTGCAAGAACTTGGACAACTTGGCTGCAAAATCAAGTTGAAGTTGCTCTTCATCTGCTTTCCTCCATAGAAGTCAAGGAGAAGCTCTTTTCCGGCAGCTCCCTTGGTGGCTGAGAAAATCAGATCTTTCTGAATCTTCAATCCCTCATTTTCCCTCTTGTTGAAGCCGAGAAAGAACTTCCATAACTCGGGACTATCACAAGATTTCAAGAGCAAAGCCAAGATTTGGTTTAGCTTCTCTTTATCTTCATCAAATTCCAAGTCTACTAGAAATGGTGTCCAGAGGCTCCTCCATGCAGTTGAAAGAATGCTAGTTTTTACTGCCTCTTTCAATGGGATCAACGAAACAATTCGTCGCAGAATTTCAGTCGGTAAGCTGCTGATCGATTCAAGCTTCTCCTCCAATTCCATGGCTTCTCAGCTTCAAAACCAAACTGCTTGGTTGAAGGAAGAAATCCAACTCCTGAAGCTTAGAGACTTAATATTGTTTTCTAGTTAAAGGAAGAGAGCATGAAGATGGTTTCATTATGGCAGAGTTAGGAGAAAAAGCAGGCATATATATGTGTATATATATATGAACAACCAATGAGAAGGAGGAGATTCCGCAATTGCTGGTGTAGATATGTGGACCACGTAAAGTGACTCTTCGTGCCCTGTTAGGTGAACTTTGACGCTTTCAAACCAGACTTTGGCATAGGTCTTTTATAAATTAAAGAAAAATATATAATATATGATGAGTAAGCTATAAATACAGGAATCATAGCTGATTTGATTAGACCCAATTGCAAAACAATAAGATGTGAATCAACTGGTTTGGTAGTTATTTGAGTAATAAGATTAATTTGGAGACAGAAACATGATGTGCACTATAAAATGGTTTGACAAAGAAATATATATATATATATATATATGTGGAAAAGGAGTTTGAGGGCTTGTGAGGTTGTTAGCTTTTGGAGGGGGTTGAGATTTTGACCTGGGTGTGAAGGGTCCATGTCACGTGTGAACAGGTTCTCGTTTATAAGCGGGTCGGGTCAGGTCAACACGTGCAAGGATTATTTTCATCGGGTAAATGGTTGAGATTCAAATATGTAGAATCTCACATAAGCTCCAATACTATGTTAAATTGTTAATGATTAATCCATTCAAAAGACATAACATGTTAGAAAATAGTAATTTAATTATTTATATCCTCAATACAACGAATGTTATGTAAAGAATAACAAGCATCATATAGTTTCCCAGCACTAGTGAATAAAACACAAAGGATTAGCAATCAACCTAAAACAAAATGACTAGAATATTTTCTCGCCCATGGTAACATTCATTTGGCAGGGCTTTTCTATTTAAAAAAATAAACCAAAAATGGCTTTAAAAATGCAAAGTTGAACAAGTAAAAAAGAAATGCTTCTTGCTTTTTTGTTTTTTAAGCTATAAAAAAACCAAAAAAGCAAAAGGTTTGGCTTAAAAAAATGGAAAAAGCCAAAAAAAAAAAAAAAAACACACCTACCAAACAGCGTATCATAAGGACAAAGTGCTACATTAGGAACATAGAGCTAAGACAAATCTCATTTATGTTTATCTAGTTTTGGGTAATTTCAAGAAGACGACAAACCATTTTGAATGTGAACATGAATTATGATTCTCTCCATTTCATGATTCGGAAGAGAGATTTTTATTCCATTGATTGAAGTATTGACACGTTAGCTAATATAAAAATGAAGGGTTTAAATAAGTTGACTAAAAATTTATTTAAAAATAAATAATTTTATAGTTATATATAAGAAAATAAATTTTAACACAATGACGTAACTTTAGTAAAACATATAATAAATTTACATTTAGTCAATTGATTATGGAATGAAAATCTTCATTCCAAATTGATTCCAAATCATGTGAACACGATCACATGATGCTCAATATCATGAGATTTCCAAACTAGGTGACCCATCGACTAAAGAAAGGGACCTACATCATTGACATCAATGATCTTGTTTTTGGGTTCAAACAGGAAGGGCTAATAGTCATATTTGTGAGCCCATGTGACAAAAATCTTTGGCCTTATACCTCAATGGTCAAGCCATGCAAAAAAGACTGAAGAAGATCGTGTACTTATATAGGCTTTCTTCCTTTGCAAATTCCTCCATCTTGTTGCTTGACATTCCAACCTGTTGCACATCAATCTATCGTCAACGGAAAATTATTCTATGGTCATTAATAATTGATATTTATGGAAAGAACAAATGTAAAGTAGGAAGAGATTGTGAATTGACTTTGTCATTAATAAAAGTAATGGTGAAAGTTTTTCTTAATTTGTACGGTCCTACGGCTTTAATTTTGGTCTCCAAGAGTATCCGAAGAGCCAACAAAACTCAGAAGCTCGCAAGTGATGGACAAACCGAGCCTGAAAGAACTATGAATCAAGCTCCTAGATATGCAGAGGAAATTGAGGAGCCTTTCTTTCCCCTTATTTCCCAGGTAGGAGTAGAACCAAGCTAATTAAATGGTGTTTTCCTAATGCAGGGAAGCTAAAGTTCAATTCAGATGGAAACTCAAGAGGAAACACAAGACCAACAAGTTTTGGAGGGTTGTTTAGAGACGAAAGGGGCAATTGAATTCACAGATTCATGGAAAACTTTGATGACTGTACGAATGTGGAGGCAGAGCTATGGGTTATATACAGGGGACTGGCAATTATCCTAAAAACAGATGGAGATTGAAATGAACTTTGAAGAGACACTAAGAGTCCGTTTAGTACAACTGTTTTGCTTTACTTTTTTTTTTTTCAACTTATAAGTAAAAAAGTCAGGTTTTTTTTTTTTAATTTTTTGCTTTTCGGTTTTTGCTTATCTTTAGATAAATCAAAATAAAAAAAGCTAGAAAAACTGGACTTTTTTGTTTGTAAGTTTAAAAAAAACTTAGCAAAAAAGTTATACCAAATAGGCCCTTAAGCTATTACTTGAGGAACAAGAGCAAGCCAATCCTTTCAAGACCCTGATTGAAGACTCCAAACATCTGTTTAGAAGGTGCAAATGCTACATAAGTCACACCCTAAAAGAAGGGAACAAATGTGCTAATACATTGGAAAAAATGAAAGAATGACCAAAATGAGAAATTGGTTTTGCCAGAGGACCCCCCAAAACAGCTGAGACCCCTTCTTGTAGGAGATATGCTGGGTGTAGCTTCTGTTAGGGAGTAGTTTGTTGTCTTTTCTTATTTTCCGATTTATAAAAAAAATCCAAGCTGATACCAACAGGTTGGTAACACATCCCTGTGAAGCTGAATAAACTAAATTTCTTAACCCTATCGATCGAATGATTCTCATACTTAGTATAAAATTTCAAGTTCGATCACTTTTTCATGAAGTTTATATAGTTCATGTGAACAATGACTTTGAACGAGTTCAGAATAATCAGTCGAAGCTTAGACACCCTGTAGAAAAAATAAAATTAAACAAAATTTCTTTACTAAGGAAGTGCATGCAAAACCTTAACTAGGGTAACGCTCTGTTTGGAACCAAAACCATGTAAGAATTAGAATTCAAAATAGGAAAGGAAATGATTTCTAAGAAATTCTTATTTTTGTAGTTGAATATAATCAAAATTAAAAGGACTGGATTTCTAAGGATTCTCTTGTTTTTTTTTTTTTCCTTTTGTTTGGTTTGATTAAGAATTGGAAAGGAAATAATTTTGTAAACAATGATGCCCCTAGATTAGGTTACCAAATAAAAACTTCTAAAAAAATGAGGGCAGTTGGGTTATTAGACTTTTTTAAGTTTCAATTCCCATGAAATCCAACCATTTTTCAAAGGATTTTAAAAAAAAAATTTCCTTTCAAATCCTACCAAATCAAATCCGATTTTAAATTTCATTCATTCCAAACATATTAAATTCCATTTTGAAATCATAATTCTATCAAATCCCAGAGTACACAGGTAGCAAATGAATCTAAATTCCTTTAGGCTCCGTTTATTTCATCAAAAAATAAATTTCTAGGCACAATTTTTTCTAGAAAAATATTTGCAGGGAAAAAAATTGTTTTTCCTTAATTTTATAGTTGTTTGGTAATAACCTGAAAATTTGCCCCGAACTGTATCTCAATCTATATGTCATGTAAAAGATGAAAACATAAAAACGAAATACAAAAGAAATATGAATAACTAGTTTCTGACATAATATAAAAAAATTCCACCAATTCAATACACATACTGAACGAAACACACAGGCATTTCAGGCGTAGAGATAATTTATGCACAGTACATGACTACCCACACATATAAAAATATGCAAATATGAATATAGCCCAAATTTTCTAAAACACAAACTATGAATAATAGAAAAATTCTTCAATGGTATTGTGTACCGTGCTAGATCAAAGTTCAAAAGCAATACCAGTCAATAAACACTTATACATATATATATATGTGTGTGTGTGTGTGTGTGTGTTGAAATATTTTGTGTAAAATACTAATTTTGAGCCATTGTTAAGATGGAACTCACATGTCCTTTTTAGTGAGTCCAAGATGCTTTGTGTTTTCCTCCATGAGGAGATGAAGAACAAGCATTTACTTGCTCAAATCCATAGATGTTTGAATGAGATAATGGCTTCCAAAGTAAGCACCATGAATATAATTTTTGGTGGAACTAAAAGCTTGTCCTATATTTATTTTTTATGAAAAATGTGATGGGTATATAAAGCCTAAGTTTAAAGATTAGTTTGGGCCCCAAAGGACACTTCACTTTTGTGAAAGGGGGAGGACCTATGGAACCCATGGGTTGACTCAATAAACCGCTCGTCCGTCCGACCGACTCGGCTCGGCTCGGTGCGGGTGAGATTAAATTAATATTAAAATGACTTGGGCCTGTTTAATATTTTTGGACGCAGGTTGAACCGAACCAGGTCAAATTTAAATTTCAACGGTTGCGACCCTTCCTAAGGGCGCGTTTGGCTAGCACCGTTTCGAAGAGGTGCGATTCTTTCTATATATAGAAAGATTCTCCTTCCGAACCAGATACAGTTTTGAAACAACTTTTTCGTCTCTCTCTCTCTTTCTCTTTCTCGGTCTCCGACGACGACGTCCGTGCCAAGATTCTGACGACATTCGTGCGCATCTCCGGCGAATTACTATCCAGAGTCCGGTGATTTCTCATCTTCGTTTTTGACTTAGAAATTCTGTACGAATTTCTATCCAGGTTTCATCCAGTTAATTTCTTATTTTACCGGTCGTGTTTCCATATGATTACATATATATTCTGTGTAATGAATTTCAGTGTGGAAATTCTATCACTTTCTTTTCTGTATTTCTGTAGTGAATTTCAGTGTTGAAATTCTACATAATAACTGCAGTTTTCTGTGTAGAAAATGCAGTTTATTCATTATCATATCATATTGATTTTATCAGAAACGTCGTAGGTTTCTGTATGGAATTAAATGTCATAATTCTGCATAGAATTAGACAAAAATTTCTCACTGTTTTATGTCATACATGATGCATTTATTCCATACATTGAGAGAGTAAAATCAAAAGGTTAATTCGCTGAATCTTGAATATTGTAGTGCTATTTATTCAAGATTGTGGTCATTTTATCCTGAAGATAGACGTCCGTTCATCCAATAAGCACTTGTGTGGGGGACGAACCTGTCTTAAGCCGAGTGTATGTAACATTCGACTTGATTTCCCCTACATCGTATATTTTATTATTTCATTATAT
Organism: Euryodendron excelsum; assembly: GCA_033060915.1. Lineage (NCBI taxonomy): Eukaryota > Viridiplantae > Streptophyta > Magnoliopsida > Ericales > Pentaphylacaceae > Euryodendron > Euryodendron excelsum. The sequence continues at coordinate 4,306,324 of CM065395.1, forward strand.
AAGACTTTTTGAATATATCATATTATGTTATTTCATATACATTATTTAATGTTGTTGATTTTACTTTATGATGACTACATGACAATAATATCATTATGTTTCATTTCATTTTATTGTGGCTACAGATTATATGGGAAACATTATACAACATATTTTTCTTACAATATATTCAAATATACGTTGACTTATATATATTATATGTATACATATTTGTAGAGGGAACAAGTGAAATGTACCTAACGGATGGAGGGGAGATAGTGCTTTAATATAGACTATTGAATAACTTTTGATACTTGTCTAAAATAATTTCACCCTCTCGCTCATGGAAAATAACTTCTAAGATAACATCTGGGATGTTATTTTCTTATGATGTGGAATATTTTTTCCCAAAATTTAGGAATTTTTGAATAAACAAACAATCAAACTTTCTTAATATCCTAGAAAATATTTTTTTTCTCGATATTCTCAGGTAAAACAAATGAAGTCTTCGTTACTTTTTTGGTTAAGCTCTTGGTCACACAAAGATGGGCATAGAAGAACAAATTATAGTCAGAAATGTCCACGAACATTGGCGCAGTCAGAAAATTTATTCAAAGAGGGCAACCATTGGTCCATTAATGACAATCTATTTTTTTTTAAAATCAATCATAAGGTACTTAACTTTCATATATATATATATAATATACGAAAAATGTTATTTTTTTCAAAAAATTTACACATAAAACTTCAACAGAACGATGTGACAATGACGTTTTTTTAAGTAAAATACGTCATTATGAGTTTTTGTTTTACAAGGATGTTGTATAAATTTTATGTATATGTAGCACTACTTATAATATATATATAAGCTTATAGTTAATTTATAAAGGGGTTTTTGAAGAAAAATAATTATTTAAGGGTGATCTTTATATATTCATAGATGAAAATTTGAGAAATATATCTAAAATTATATGTGAAAATATAATTTTCAACTGTTGAAGGGAGCGTTTACAAATTTTTAGAAGGGCAAACTGACAAAATTTTTTAAAACTATAGGTAAAAATATAATTTTTGAAAGTTGAGGATGGGGCAAATGCACCCTCTGGAGAACTATGAAGAGACTATTAATTTCAACACAGACTAAATACTTCTCTAGCTTTTGCCACTTGCAATGGGAGAAGAGAATTAAAATATGCCTACCTCAAATCCAATGGTTAATTTGAATTTTGATGCGGCGTGCAAAGCATGGGGATAAGACTGGCTTTGAATAAATATATATTCAATTGTTTGTATATGTATGTATGTAAATTAATTAAAAGAAGGAAACTTCCTCATTGCCATACACTGAGTAATGGTGGAGAGAGAGAAAACAAAGGATGCATGTAACCCAAGGGATATTGCTTGATTGCAGGTCACACATTAGCCTAGAGAGAGAGAGAGAGAGAGGGCGATAGTTAAATGAAATCTGCGAATAAAATTCATGTTTCAGAAACTGAATTCAGAGATGGTTACTTAAGGTTGGTATGTCATGACCATAGGAAAAGCACCATTATCCCGAGTATATGTTGATCTAACAGCACAAAATATGTGCAAAACATGAAAATTTAAAACATAGGTTTTCTCGTACTTAAAATGACATAACAAATTAATTAACAAATATATCATGCAATTTTGAAAATAAATGTGGGAAAAATATGCCTTGTGATATTAGGACCCGTGTAATCATAGTTCTAAGGTCAATGTGTATACAGTCCTAAAGCCATTGTGTTTTCTAATAAGAAATTCTAATTGGACATCAATAGCTTCAAAATATAACTCAAGCATTCACATAGTTGCTCTAGTTAACTTTAAAACAAAAACAAAAAACAAAAAGAATCATCCCAGTAGAGGGGAAATGTGAACAGTAATTTTTCCTCTGGTAGTTGGAGGGCATCTCACTTTGGTTTTTGTGTCTCTTTATATACTATATGTGTAATGCTAAACAATTAAAAAAATTCATACATAATTTATCACTAGAATGACGTGGTTGAATGAGAGACATTTGTTTTAAAACAAGCACCTATTATGATAGTTGTTAATTATAAAAATGATATTGTCACATCATTATGATGAGATTTTATGTACAAATTTTTTGAAAGAATAATATTTTTCATATTATTTATAGGGTAAATTATAACTTACCTCCTTGTAATTAAGCCCTAAAACTGGGTACCTCCCTAAAGTTTGTTTTGTGACACCCCTTGTAGTGATTACAAAAGTGCAACAGTAGCATTTTCCATCCAAATTAACAGTACTTAATGAAATGTCTAAAACATCTCTTTTCCAACATTGTGCGGTTCTCTTTCCCACTCTTAAACTCTTCCCTCTCTATTTCCTCTCCTCTCCTCCTTTACCTCTAATAACAACCACCAGCCACCTTCTCCACCTCCGATCACAACCACTCACATCTCTGTTAGAATTCCCGTTAGTGGTAGTAGTTTAGTTCTTTTGATTGAAGAAAATAATGTCAAAAACGAATCTTGGCAAATTTTTTGAGATGATCATCTCTACTGTCAATTTTCATCATCCTTCTAGTCCCAATCAGTGTGATATAAGTTCAGAAAATTGATAGAGTAATGGACTTGACTACAATGAGGTAAGGTGTAATTTATCTTTATATATATGAGAAATGTATATAAGTAAAAAAAAAATCATACAGAATGATAAGTTTAAATGAGAGTATTTAAAAAAAAAATGAGAGCATTCCACTTTAAAATAACATATCCACAATAATGACTTGTAATTATAAAATTATCATTATCACATCATTTTGATGCAAGATTTTGTATAAAAAATTTGTAAGAATATCATTTTCAAATTTACATGTACTCACAAGTGGAGATCATGGAACATATATAAAATACATTATTTGTAACAAATTGCCATAAAATATATATTTAACTGAAACTTTTATAAAACTATTCCAATAGCATGGTTCATGTACTCATACCATGTTTTTATTTGAATGATGCATCTGGATATGAGATGCAGTGATTACTTGCAGCTTCCTACTGCACCTTCCTGCAGTTTTGAAGGAGTCTGATTCCATATATATATATATATATATATATAATCACTTAATAGAGGAGGTCGAAACATAACATTGCATACCTAACCTTTCTCCCATCGGAACCTTAACTTAAATTTTGAAAATTATTCCCAAATATCAATTTGGCAAAAGTTATTTCCAAACTAGAGTTTTTTTGCCAAGATAACACTTTTTGTGAAACTAATTACCTATCTAGCACTCTTTTAAAAATAATTTCTAATCTAATACTATTTATGCCACCTGTTGTTTTTTTAGAATTTTATTGATATTTTAGCATTTCTTATTATTAGAAAAGTAATAAAAAAATACATTTTCATTGAAATCTCCACACATAATCCACACAATGCACTTAGGATATATACATATACAATTTGTGAAGAAAATAGGATTCTAAGTGCACTGTGTGAGTTTTGTGTTTGGATTATCAGTTTGTATGTTTACATATACTAGCAGCTTTTGCTACTGCTTCTCTTTTGATTACAAAAGTTGAGGAAAAAGGAAAGGAACCAATTTCTTAAATCCTAGAATTTCATTCTTTGACGCAAAAAAAATAGATAATCAGTTTATGAGGAATTTATTTCTTGGAGACCCAAAAAAACGAAAGATTAAGATTCAAAACAGATATTTGTAGCCTTTTTTTATAAGTGATAACCCATATTAATAGAGTTTCCATAAGAAAACTATCCATAGATTTATCATTAGAAAAATGAATGCATGTTCAGCAGTTACCAGAGTTCTATAGTAACGTGGATGTACAATGACAAGGGTAGATTTATTGGCCAATGGGTGCAGGTAATTTTTATGATGAAATTGGAAACAAAATCCTCTTCACACATGGACTTTACGCCCAAAAAAAAAAAAAAAAACTTGTTTAGGTGATGGTTAATATGAATCAAATTAGCTCTGGTCCGAATTGTTATCAATAAAAGCATGAAGTGAAGAGATTTTAACTTTTTTTGCATCCAAATCATTTACATGTGCTCAACGAATTTTTGAACTAACTGATTGTGTTGTAGTTTATGAGTAATTGTATCTGGTTTAAAAATGATTTTAGTTAATGGCAAACCGAGTAGTCTATGTAATAAGAGTACATTATATATATATATATATATATGTATGTATATACAAGAAGAAGGCAAAGAGTTATAACACAGCATTGTTAGATTTGTTGAGGAAGATGGAACTCGTAAATGGATGGCGGCCACACAGCATGTTGGAAACTTTGATTTGAAATTTTGATAGAATTATTTTTTTTATTAGTTTTCTAATAACAAAAAATTTTAAAAGTATCAATAAAATTCTAAAAAAGCAACAAGTGGCATAAATAATGTTAGATTGGGAATTATTTTTGGAGTATTAGATAGGGAATTAGTTTTACAAAAAGTGTTATTTTGGCAAAACACTCTCCAAACTAAGGTAAAACAAAGTTTTAAAAGCACGCTTCTTCAATAGGTGCAATATTGAATTGTGTTTCACCTTTTCGATAGGTAAAACGTGGTTAAAAAGATATTTATTTTATATTTAATAGTTAGAAATAAAAAAAACTAATGAAAAATATAAATTTTAAAACATCTATTAAGAAACATGTTTTTTGTGGAATGTTGTACATTATTTCTAGTAACCGAAATCTAAACCCTGGCAAACCTAAGACACCAATGCCCTAACCCTAGCAACCCACCAACCCATCAACCGTAGCCCTAACCCTAATCCTAACCCTAACCCTGTTGCAGAAGGGCCCCTAAGACTAGGGTTAGGGTGGTTAGGGCATTGGTACCTTAGGTTTGTTAAGTTCAGATTTTGGTTGCTAGGAATGATGTACAACATTCTACCAAAAATGTATTTCTTAATAGATGTTTTAAAATTTATATTTTTCATTAATTTTTTATTTCTTACTATAAAATATAATATACATATCTTTTTATATAAAGCGTGGTCACAAATTACATTTTCTTCTGACATAGCTCACGAAAAGATAAAACGCAATTAAATATTGTGCCTATCGAAGAAGCGTCCTTTTGAAACTTGTTTTACCTTACTTTGAGAATAACTTTTGCTAAATTGATATTTGGGAAATAACTTTTAAAATTTAAGTTAATTTGGTAAAAAATAAAAAAAAAAACCTGCCGGTCCATCAATCAGGTTTATGACATGACCCCGCTTTCATCTAGATTTGAGTGCCTCATTTTTTTTATTTTTTGAATATCTGCAGTCACCTGCAAATTACATGTATCGGTTAAGTTTATAAGTCACCAGCAAAAGTCAAATTCAAAATGTTTGAGTTTACGGATCATTTTAGAATTCAATCCTTCTATTGTTGGGGCTACACGGGTTTGGGCGCCTCATTTCAATTATATATACTTTGGCTCTAAAAATTAAAAACTTGCTACTACGTAGCACACTAAATAAGACAGACTTGGATATATGTTCCCTCACATGTGACATTACTGACAAGCAAACAAAGAACTTCACCACAAAAATGAAAGTAAATTACAAAAAGAAGAGCATTCCCTCCGCCTTAAAGTTCCCACTATGAACTTCTTAGAGTTCTGAAACATGTATTTATACAAATTAGGGGATCTCACCAACTTGATCCTTAACCTGATTTTTCAGCTAGGGACCAGGCTTTGGTGGAAAAAGAAAAAAAATTCATGTTTCTGCTTGAAATCTTCTTGTTCCACCCCCAACACCTGATTTGTAGCATATAGGTTAAAATTGAAAGGTCGTATAAGAAATTTATGCAATGTCAAACCTGTTATTGCTTTATGTTTCCTGTGAGAATCAGAGCTTAATTGCGTCCTCCATGGCTGTTTCCTTGCTCCAAATTTGAAATTTTTACGCGAATCAAGATAGAAAAAAAAGAAGTTTTTTTAATCATTGACTCGAACCCATTGTGGAATCCTATCTATTGCAAGATGATTTGAAGGACACTGATTTATAAGCCACCTAAAATGTGACTTTCTGGGCATTGGTGGGGGTATCTCAAAGCTTTTAGCAAGGTCCAGTTTTCTTAATAAAACGCATGAAGATATACAAATTGCATATGATTTGAACTTTGAGTTATCAAAAAACAAAAAACTAAAAAATGACTGAGAATTAAATTATGGAAAATGCTATTCTTCCAGAATTATTGTACAGAATTTTACATCAGAATGATGTGGCAATAACAATTTTGTAATTAATATGCACCTTGATGGGTTTTTTATTATAAAGTGATAGGACCACAACTTAGACACATTATTCTGATAATAAATTCTGTATCAATTTTCTGATTGTATAGCATTACTCTTAAATTGTGTGTGTGTGTGTGTGTGTGTGTGTGTGTGTGTGGACAATGAAAGAAAGGCACGCTGGTGAGGAATCTTCCATCACCAGATCCAGTTTTCCTATCCAAATCGATCAAGCTTCGGATGTAATTGGTTGTGGGATTATTCTTTAATTGTGCACTTTTTAAGTTGGAAACAGAAGTGAACGTTTCACAATTTCTATATGAGTAATGCTATACAAACAAAAAATTTATACAAAATTTTTATGTAAAATGATGTGTCTTAATGCCTTTCACTTCAAAATAAACATCCACCGTAATGAAACCGATCTTACTTATCGCTGAGACTGACCTAATCACCATTGAAATTAAACTTTTCATTCCCGATTTATAATACATCCTTAGGCGCATCCATATTTTCAAATACACCATTCAAACTTTTTCATCTCAATTTTAGCAAATAGTTGTTTTGCAAAATAGTCAAAAATGTTACTCAGTAATAAAATTGGACTTATTTACCTCTGAGACTAACCTAATCTCCACTGAAACCGATCTTTTTTTATTCCCGATGTATAATTCATGTTTAGGAATATCCATCTTTTCAAATAGACGATTCAAATTTAGCTTTCAATTCAACTTTCCTATGCTTGACAAGTTCACCCATAAGAACTTCAAAGAAATTGATCCATGTCTGGATTTCTTACAGGCATTTAATACATCATTTTTTCTAAACATTAATAATCTTGACTAATTTAAATTCTAAATGATGGTGATTGGATTGACCATTTTCTCAGTGAATGCCAGAGTCTTCCATCCACGCGAAAGTAACATGAAACTTCGCCAACACAATTTCCATATATACATGGACTTTGAATTATTGGGTTAGTGGTGGTATTGCAATGAATCAAATCAGCATCTTCTTAAGAAGAAAATAATGTTTGAATTTTTGCATTTTTTCGTTGTTTTCCAGATTCTGAAATAGATAGATTTTCGTAGGGTTGAAACCAATTTACCAATCTCCCATCTTCTACAACACAGGACTTTCCAAGAAAGCCTCATTTCTTCTGCAACCTTAATTTATTTCTACTACCGTTTTTTAAAGTCTTCCCAATTGAATGGCACTAGTAATTAAGGGTTATAGACAAACTATTCTCATTGTTATTAGTACTATTCTTCGCATCTTTTGCATTATTCAATTTTTTGGTTTCACATTTGGAACAAAATTGCCATTTGGCATTGAGTAATTACATATACGACTTTCTCAATCTATTCTGTCACTCACAAGATATAATACAGTAGAACTCATTCAATTTATATATTATGAGTAATAAGGTAAATTAGAAATTAATTTTTACATAACATTTTCTTATGACAATTTAGTTTTCCTAGTCGTATCATTACTCAAAACAATACATCACTGTCAGTACAGTCCATGCTTTGATTTTAGAATGGCGAGTCTAGTGAGTCACCCCTTGGTCCTTTTTTAGTATGGCATGATCTTTTTACTCCTCTCAAAATGTAGTGCGTACTCTTCCTAGGTGGATCGCAGCTCACCAGTACTAAGTACTTCAATACCAAAAGAGAAGTAAAATCCTGTATCGTGAGGGGAAGAAAAAAAAAGTGATGTGGTACTATAATAGTACCGAACAAATCTTTTTACTCGACAAAAAATTAATAGATAGACAATAATGATTTTTTAGTAATTGTCGCTATTGAATTATGACATGTAATATTTTATTACATTAATAATTAAATTTGTTATAAAAAAATATGAAGACTTTTGAGGCACAAATGCCACATATCACAATTTAATAAGAATGACTATAAAAAAACACATACTACTTAATCATTGAACTATTTTTCATTTTGTGATAAGAGTCATGCTGGGCAAATAAAAAATTTGTAGAGAAATTTATTACAGGGTGATGTAGCCCAATTGAAGCCTTTCACATTAAAAACAAAATCTCCATCAAAGTGATTTTTAATTATAAAAATGACATTACCACATCTATAATTAAAAGTGACATTATCATCGGTGTTTGTGAAATTTTTTATATGACTTCTTTTTGTAAGATTAAAATTTTTCTCAACGTAATACTAAACAAATAGAATGTTTGTACAAAGTTTTTATAACAAAATGCATAAATATATAGCAGTATTCGTGTATTTGAGTGCAACACCTCATTTAACTCAAGGGGTGTGGGCTAAAAGGCCCGCGATCAGAGGACAGTATCAATTAGACTCATTAAGAAGGGTGGGCTAGCCTACATGAAGACAAGCCCGAACTGCCGAACACAAAGTAGGCCAGCCGTTGTGCTTGGGCCGACCTAATATGCATGAGCCTTCTATCAATAGAGTTAGTTTGAAAGCCAAGAAAGGCCCAAGAGGTCAAATAACTCCAACCCAAATAAGAAAAGGACTAAAGAATATAGGTTCAAGTCCTAGAATCAACCCAAAAGAAGGAAGATTCTTAGAAGGAGACGATAACATGAACAACTCCTAGAAGAAATAGAACTTTCGAAACTTATAAATAAAGCAAGCTAAATAAGAACAAGGTACGCACAACTGGAAACTAGAATGTTTTTTTTTTTTTTTTTTTTTTTGAGTTATTGAGATTAAGCTTGTCTAAATTAATATTCGAAATGCCATTGGTTCAATGAGAGTCGTCACATTCTCATTGTCTTCTGCTCTTATAGGCTTTTTAGTGTTCATCTTGGTGGTTCGCGGAGTAGATTGAGGCTTACGAAAATCCCAGCTTAATCCGCTAAGCCAGAGAGGGTCAGCACTATCTCTAAGAGTCGCCCTGATGCTGTTTAGGCCATCATACTTCGACCACGTGTCAGGGCTCGCCCCATCTCTACTATAGACTCCGTGATCAATGATGTCAACGTTGCAGTACCATTAGCGCAGAGCACTGTGCACACCAATAATGCGCTTACTCTAATGTAGGCACTAGACCCTGCTCTCTTTATGGGGCAATCCATTCTAGCATAGTGATGAGTTTTTGTATGGGTCTTTGGTTGTCTTTACTTGCTTTGTTCAGTAAATTCCTCATCCTTCTTGATTTCTTCTCCAGGAGATTCAGTAGATGATAGAGTGTATGAACCGCTTCAAGATTCAAAACACCAAACTAAAGCACTCCAAAGTAGAGAAGGGCAAACTTGCGGAGACTATCGCAGAGCTTAAAGTGACTCTGATTGAAGAACAAAAGGAGTCTTCCTGTGTTGCAGACAAATTGAGGAAAAGCAAGGAACCCCTCCGTGCTGCCCTGTCCGATGTGGACAAAAGGGATCAGGAGTTGTTGAAGGAGGAGAAATCCTCGACTCTGAAGGCCGAGCTTGTCCACAAAAAGGAAGCCAGTTTCAAGAGGGGCTTTAACTTGGCCGGGGAAAACTACACCCGGCAGATGTACAAGGCCTCATGACTCATGAGTTATGATATTAAAATGTTGGTATACATTCAAATGGAGCTCAAAAGACATCCATGTTATCATAAATTGCAAACATAATGCTATACAAATAAAAATGCGGATAAAATGATATATTTTAATGAGAATATTTCACTTCAAAACAAAATACTAACCATAATAATTTATAATTTGTAATGACTATAACTTTCAAATGAAATTGAAAAGGTCAAAAATATGAGAATGGGTCCCTCAAATCTTAACAAAATTGAAATTAGTAGTTTAAATTTTCTTAATAGATTTTTTTTTTTCTAATATTAGCAATGCAAAAATTCAGCCAAAAATCTCTCCTTACCCGTCATTACATCTTTCTTTCCAAATCATTGTGCAAATATTGTTCTCCCTCCCCAAACTGACGCAATATTTAACTATCATTACAGTGTCCATATTATTTCGGGAACTCAAATATTTCTTTTAAGATCTAACGTCTATCACAATTTTTGCAAACTAAAGTTCTAAAAGTTTATTTTAACTAAATATCTAACATGCTATCAACTTTTTAAACACATTAGTAGGCCTGCCAATGGATCAGGTCTGGACCAGATTTGCCAGACTCGGATCCGATCTAGATCCAATAAGGTCTAGATTCGATCCGGATCCAATTATTGGATCCGATAAGTATTCCCAGACCTAATCCATTAGTAATTAGATCCGGATTTGAAGATTCAATCTGACTCGACAATTAAATTTTTGAGGAGAAAATATTTTTTTTTTAAAAAAAATTAATATTTTAAAAATAAAATTATGATTTGTCCAAATTAAATTGGCTCGGATCAGGTCTATACTCGGGTCTGGCAGATCCTTCCAAATCCGATCCGACAACAATCAGATCACACGAATCCGGATCTATCGAATTATTAGATTGGGTCTAGCTTATCGGATCTGAATCTATCGAATCGGGTCTGGATCAGATCAGATCCAGGCTAGCCCGATCCATTGACAAGGCTACCAATTAAGCCATTGAAAAGCTTCCGCACTAGCATGATACGGTGAAGCAAAAGTAATACTAAACGAGAAAAGCCCTTTGATATAACAAGTCATTATCGATTACAGTATAATACAAAACATAACAAGCCTTTTAATAGTTCTTGAAATGCCCAAAGAAAATTTCTGGTTTCGCCCATTCTCACAGGAGAACCATTTCAGTGAAATTTGTCAAATGAAACTAGTCCATGAGAGAGAGAGAGAGAGAGAGAGAGAGAGGTTCTTAGGCAGTTTCCCATTAATCTGGGTTTGACAACCTGAAGCAAGCGCAAGCCCACCATAGAATGAGACGTGTCGCTAAGCTACGGGCCTACTGTCATTTTAAGCACAAGTAAATCCTTGTACTAAGGACATGTATCCAACATAAACTCATAAATTACCAACAAAAATAAAATAAAATTAAAAAAGGAAAACATAGAGTGATGTAGAAAGATTTGCATTTTCCTCCATGTGCATTGGATAAGATTAGGGGGACAATTGTGTTTTCCTTGTTAATCAAGAAAGAAAAATTGTAGCTATACCACTGTACTCTACTTGTAGTTAATTGATCTTTCCTTTTCACTTATATAAACAAATGTGCTCATGTGGGAAACTTTGGCATTTTGGAGGGACATATCGCATCGAATGACGAAATAATGAATCGCAATGCCCCATTAGATTTTGCGGGATTGGACAACTAAATCCGTATACGGCCTTATCTCGCGTTTAATTACGCAAAATGTGGTGGAATTAGCAATTCGAAATTCAGGATTTAAGGTCAAATTACAAAACTACCCACCAAGAATTTGTCATCCTAGGATTTTGTACGCTCTCATCCCATCCCGCGAAGCAAATCTATCCAATTCAGGCAATTCAGCCAAGACTGAGATTAGAATATTAGCACAGATGATGCAGGTATTATTGCAGTGGCATGTCATTCAAATCTTATATTATTGCAATGGCATGTCATTCAAATCTTATACGTTAGAATATCCTAACATTAGGGATGTTGACTCCAAATTTTATATCATTCTTTACAAAAGCCCATTTTGTACGTGACTGCAAAATGCATATGAGCTGCTACAAATGTGACATCATATACATTAAATTGATGCAATTTTTTTTTTTTTGACAACAGCAAAAAGAACATGTATGTTGATACCAAAATAAGTTACATCAAGGGATAGGACTTTGATCAAAGACAGAGCTTTAGATACCAGATCCACACCAAGATAATACACTATACACTACCTCAGCATTACTGATGAGCTATCAGCAAAAACCATAAAAACACACGCCACAGAAGACTAAGTTTAGTGAGTGCGTGAGGGGAGGGAAGATGGATGACAATCCGCAAGGCTAGTTCGGCGGTGTGGAATCAGATGAGGACCGCAAACTTGAATGTCTCAATTTCGATTCTTCCTAATTAATATTTTCTAAACTTAGTCAATACATATAGTTTATCGGTGATTGTAGGTATTCAAGATTTGCGTAATGCTACGTAAATAGAAAACTCATATAGAATTTGTATACAGAATGATATGTCTAAATAATAATCTTTCACTTGTAAAATTTTAAATAAAAATTATTGAAGAATAACTTTTTTTCCAGAATTTACACTGCTGGATGTGGCTGTCCTCGCGCGGAAGCCCATCTCTCAACCGAGCTAATTGATGAGCTTCTTCAAACAGACTTGAATTGAAGATCCTTGACTCATCCTTAAATCCTAAAACTAAACCATATGTCATATATTATTGCCGGAGGGTGTATTTGTGTAAAATTTGCAATGACATTACTGGAACATGAGCCGTTGAAGAAGAGGCACACCCGCACACCTCAATATCTTCATCTCCTCAATATATTGAGGAGATGGAAGTTTGACTCTGTAGATATAACCTATCTATATTATATATACCTTTCGTGTACTTTTATGTACATGAACAATGTTGCCATTCCATGATTGTGTTTGTGTGCATATACATATTTATATATATATATATATATAAAGGAAGTGTTATATATGGTTAGCTGGACAGAATCCCTGAAGGTACGGTGGATTTTTCATACACAAAAACGGCAGTGTCAGAGACATTTTGAATATATTATCAGTAAGTTTCTCACATTCCTTATTTTTTTCGAACACTGGTTCTATCGCTGACCCCTTCTGTATATATTGCATTCTCTGTAAATGTTTCAGAAGCCTACGATTCTTGTGTCTTTCTTGTTAGAGACAGAGAGAGAGAGAGAGAGAGAGAGAGAGAGAGAGAGAGAGAGATGGAAGAAATGGCTTGCCTCTGGGATTATCAAGAGGTGGGTGACTATTACTAGACAGTTTGTTTATACCCATCTGTTTCTTCTATGCCATTAACATATGATTTCAAACATCATAGGTTGCTTTCTCTTGATTTAATGTCCTGGTCTGCTAAATGTTGATTAGATTTTAGAGTTGAATTTAGTGGGCATTGGAAGAATAATCTGTCATTATTTATTGTTTACTCGATTAAAGCCGGCTGCAATCTAAGAAACAAATGATTCTTCTGCAAAAAACAATTCATTAATACTTCCTAATGCATGGAAGGAGTTGTTATTATTCCATTAAAAATCGATTATATTTCCACATCATTCTGGTGAGTCTACACAAATTTTCTGAAAAATAACGTTTTTCATTATTTATTGTTAGTCTAGCACTTTGGAAGCATTTTTTTTTTTTTTGAATTTAGGAGAAAAGCAACTTTCAGTTCTAGGTATTGTTTGTTTGCATATTGGAAGTGCTTTTCTTAGATATTGGGAAGTACTTTTATAAGCCTATATATGCAGATGTAATTTGCAATATATTGCTCCAATGCAAAACTTTTGAACTGTCCATTGTACTTCAACAGAGTATACTAGAGCTCAAGCACAAACTTCTCTGCACCAGCTTCGAGCTAGAATCAACGAGAATGGAAGCAGAAGAAGAGATGCGAAAAAACGATGAAAACATAAAACAGTTACTTCAGCTCTTGCAAATGGCTTGCCAAGAGAGAGACGAAGCGAGAGATCAACTGCAAAAGCTACTCAACAATGTCTCACCCTCCATCCCAAGCCTTGCTTCCAGAGCCACAGAAGTGGACTCCATTGCAAATGGTTCCTCCCCTGTTGTTGATTGCTTCTTCAATGCCAATTCTTCTTCAGACTTGTCTAACACAAGCTTGGTTGATTCGGGTGACTTTGGAGTAGAAAATACAAATCCGCGTTTTGTTCAAGATTATAGGACCATGTTCGATCCTGCTTTGGTAGCAATTGATAGTCTTATTGAGGGAAGAGCTTTGCCTCAGAAAGGAGAACTCTTGCAGGCTGTAATTGAGGCTGGACCATTGCTTGAGACACTTCTTGTTGCAGGGCCTATTCCTCAGTGGCATAATCCTCCCCCGACACAATCCTTACTTTTCCCATCCTTTTCAGTTCATCGTGGATTACTCGATCAGAAAACTGGGGCCAATTCAAATTGTAAAATCTTGAATTCCTTGTGTTCTTCGTACCATAATCTCTCTCATAGATGTTCTCCATTGATGTCAAATTCGGCCCGGGGTTCTGGCTTGCTCTTGAACAAAGAGCACCCACTACCCAATCTAAACAGTTGTGATCCAGTGCCTAATCAAATCAATGGTGGGAAGCAAGGGCGGTTGCAGTGAGGGCATAGTTTCTTTTGAATTAGTAATTAATACAGAGGAACCTTTTCCTTTGGTAAGCTTATTGATAGGATTGGCTCTGATCTAAATGGATAATTCTTGATTCAGTAGTAGTGTGCTGTGTGCATTTGATTAAGTTCGATAACTTCTTCATTCAATTTATACTACCTGTGTGTTGTGAGTTCGATTACTTCTTCATTCATTTTATATTACCTGTGCGTTGTGAAGTCCTAGAGATTTCATCCCAAGAAGTGTAGATTTCTATCAAACAGAAAGAGCACAATCCAACACTATTGTAGTACTGCTTATAATCACATATTTGAGTGGCAAAACAGGTTCAGTTCACACTGACGTGGCCACAATTAGGCATTGTTCTTCTGCCATCAAGCATAAAGGTTGGAAAGCAAAGCAAAAGCATGTTGGTGATGGGAGCCATTGACATGTTTTATTGGTGTTCTGCTTTGGGTAGGATTATGGAGCATTTTTCAATAGAGGGAACCGAACCCCAATCTAATATTCCCAAGTCCTAAGTCGTGTTTGGATCCAAGGAAAGAAAGAGAAAAATATTTACTCTATAATCTCTCACTTTTCCCTTCCACAAGTTTCAAGTGTCACAACTGCTTATATTATACATTATACACTCGGCTTCTGCAGAGCCAACGATCCCAAGTATATTTTGCTTGTTGTAAGCCTTTCTTGATTTCATAAAACATAATCGAAAGAATATTTTACTATCCACCCACAAACTAATGTTGTGTTTCAGAAACTGGTGCTGAGATTCGCATTTGATCGAATAAATTATTTCGGAAACATTTGCTGACTGAACAAAAGCCAGAAAATACAGTCATCTGAAAGGTGAAAATAATCCTAGGATTGGCGTAAGAGTTGCCATACTGGGACGGCTTGCTTCATGCGTGATAATAGCATGTCCCAAAACAGCAAGAGCTCCTACGCCGGCAGTTTGTGGATTATCCTTCATCAACAACAGGCTAACACCAGGTAGCTAAGTATCAACCAGGGCATAGTGGGATTGTAACAAGGTCAAAATACAGCCCGAAACAAAAACTCTAAAAGCACAGCAATCCAAGAGAAATTTAAAAAGAAAAATTCCTCATCAGCCCAGTTTCTTAACAAAAACAGGATTGAGAATCCATCTCAGCATAAAATACTTAGCCAAGTGTTTGAGTTCTAACGAACATACTTCCAAGTAAAATCATACAACTGGAACATGAAAGGTCAACAAGTATCTTAGATTATCCCAATCTTGTTGGCCACATCCAAAGCATCATAGTCTGGTGTCAACCTCACATAGGCTTTCTTTGTCCCATCAGGCCTGAAACAGTGACACAAATGTAATTGTCACTAAAAACACACAATGTGTAGAATAAAATATGAGAACAAAATCACAATTAAGTACTAAATGCAACCACTCTAGTGGTGTATGCTGACAACAATTGGAAAAGGAGATGGCTTCATTTTATTAGGCAGGGGCATTTAAGGGGGCAAAGTCATATTTCCCAACCCAGTCTATATATATACTGGTCTTGCTTCAGGAAACCCTAGATGCCATCCCCTACAGACTACAGGCAATGGAGGGAGAATCCTCTTAAAATCTTATATATTAGGGCTTGTAAGTTGCAACAATGATTGTACAAGTGATTGCTCTACTTGCTGAAGATATTGATTCTTTTCTAGATAAATAATATCAACGCTGATACTTGTGAGCTATATAAGATAAGCAAATAATAAACATAAATCCACACCAGATCAATAGCTGTTGATATTTTTTGCAAACAATATAGATTAGAATATTTCAACACACAAAAGTATAACAGCATAACAATAATGATAACAGCATAACAATAATGATAATAATAATAATAATAAACTACAGGAAGAAGTCCAGAAAAGGCAATCTTATACCTAATCAAGGTATTCACTTTCTTGGTCTGAATGTCGTACATCTTCTTTACAGCATCCTTTATCTTCTTCTTGTCAGCACGGATATCAACAATGAAAACCAAGGTGTTATTATCTTCAATCTTCTTCATTGCTGACTCAGTGGTGAGTGGATATTTTAGGATTTGGTAATGATCAAGCTTGTTCCTTGGGGGTGCACTAATGCGAGGGTACTTGGGATTCCTATCCTTCTTCAATGTCTTCGGTCGATGGAAGGTAACTGATGTTCGTATCTTCTTGGCCTTCTTCTTAAAGGTTGATGAACCAGATTTCACAGCCTTAGCAGCTTTCATGGCCTGGGCCTTTGCATCAGACCTTTTAGCAGGGTCAGCTGCATAAGAAATACAATTGATTTTTAAGAAACACAATAAAATAGAATGCATAAGGTGTTAAATCCAGTAAAGGGAGGATCAGGTTGCAATGGGATGGATGCAATAAAACAAATGGACCAAACCAACAAAATTTTTGTACTCCAAAAAGGGATTCTCTCTCTCTCTCTCTCTATCTCGTTTATGCGCGAGCCTAAGTCACACAGTTTGCCTAGGGTGGGGGCTGAACTGCGGACTAGCTCGCGAACTGGCGGATTGTGAGGAAAGTCGCGTCCAATTCGCGAACTCAACATTCTCAAGTCACGTATTTTTTTCAGCAATTCACAGATGGTCAAACCAGCCAATAAAAGCATGACATGTGGCATTTTACTATACACTACCTGCATGCACCAAGAAGAATCTATCCATCTTCGAAGTCCACGATGCATCAAAAGGATATGTGAGAGCAGCTAACAGGCCTTGAACCTGCAACCTGTTGTGGAGAGAGTGTGGCAATAAACCACTGCGCTACATTGTCTAGTGGCTCATCTTCAATTGCTTTTAGCTTTTTTAAAGTAAGTTAAATTTCTACACAAATAGTAACTTTCTACCAACTAAAAAAATACAATAGTTATTATAATTTATATTAAAATTAAAATATTTATAATATAATAATGACGCTCTGAAGGCACTCTCACTGCTACATATTTTTAAAATTGACGCTCATGCTCTCGCACCCTCTTGCACTCAGCGAACTTGTGACTTAGGCGCGCGCTCGCACCAATGTTCACCTAAGTTTTAAGTTGCTCCAATTCAGCAATATCTCAATCCTCTCAACTGACTTGAATCTTAATTATTCTACAATTAGATCACGTTCAATTTCAAACGAAGACTTCATAATTGATATGGAGAGTACTTTTAATTAAATCCTTTGAGCATATCATCATGGAACTTGCTCAAATTTATCTTTTAAAGGAACTTACAATTTATATAAGATGACATTCTTGTTCTTGGCTCCTGATTATGGCACGTCAATTCACGTTCACCACCCTCTGGCACTTATAACGAATATCATTGCTAATTTGTTTGGGACTTCCACAACATATCTAGAGTTAAAAAGAAAAAAATATATATATAAACATATCTAGAGAAGACCAAAACAATATAGCTAGCCTCTCTCTTAGACAATTTCATTTTTGTCGCTGAACCTTAGAAGCTGAATAAAGTGTTTACTAGTAAATCTGTATTTCTTACATATTGTAGATTCAACATTAATCTTTTCTCCCCTTTTTTATTTTTGATAAGTATATACTAGCATTCAACCTGAGTGAAGTGCTTCATGCCCCAGTCTTAAAGATAATTTTGTTACCACCTGCCCTATTCAATCTGATTTGAAGTCTATAAAATCATCTCTAGTATGACATCCAACATAAAAATTAAAAAATAAAAAATCCTACTACCTTAGCTAAATTGTTTGGCATCATGAAAAAAAAAAATGATATATAAGTTTCAACTGATAATAGCTCTCAGAAAAACTTCCCTTGGGTAACATAGATAAACAGGTAAGCACATTCACCACAAACCAAACCCAAAACGCTCATTTTAATAGTATGTCTAATAGTCAAGCAGATACAAATTTCAGGTAACACAGAACAAACAGTGTCATGTAACCATCAAAATGGGACAAAAAAGACAAAATGAACTTGCCCCAAATAATAATAATAATAATAATAATGGAGTACATACCTTTAGCAGGAGCCATTGTTGAGCAAAGTAACCCTAAACCCTAATCAGCACTACCTGTTTCCCCTGTACAAATGAATCAAAAAATGGCATCGAGAAATGAATCAATAACAGAAGATCTAGTTGTAAATTTGTAGAATACAGACTTAACATCGCATATCTGTCGTGCAGAGAGAGAGAGAGAGAGAGAGAGAGAGAAGAGAGAGCCTGCCTGCTACGAACTGCCGTCCTAGGGTTTACCTGCGGAAGAAGAGAAGCGGGGCAGTTATACAAAGCTCGAGCACGTGCCACCCACGTGCGACCATTATTTGCATTAGTTTTTTTCTTTTTCTGTTTTCCTTTTATCTCATTTGAATTTTTATTTATTTTTTTCTTTTTTTCAAAAACTGCATTACTAAAATTATAATGTTCCGTTTAGAACCCAAATTTTTAGAGAGAAAAAAAAATGTGAAGAAAAAATAAACAAAAATTTGTTTACTTTTTTTTCACATTTTTTTTTTCTTTTTTTACCAAAAATTTAAATTCTAAATGAAGCACAAATAAACACCAATGATGAGAAGGATACATCTTCGGGAATAATAATTAAACTTAGTAATTCATCAACACAAAAGATATATACATTAATAAAAATGATGTAGTAGGACACTTTTAATTTATTACTTGTAATTATGACCCTTTTGTCTTAAAACAGTGATCATGCCATTTTATATTAAAGATTCTATATATGTTTTATTTCCATAATAGTACTCAAATAATAAACACCAAAAAAGAAAGAAATTTAGATACCCCTCAGGATGCTTTTTTAACTTACAGTTTGTTTGGAATTTGGGAGAGGAAGTGGAAAGAAAAGAAAAAATGAGAAAAAATTTAAAATTAATCTCTCTTTTCTTTCTCTTCATTTTATTTTATTTTCTTTGTCAAACCAAATAGCAAACAGTGTTTTCCCTTCTTTTCTCTTTTTTTTTCCAAGTTTTAAACAAGCTGTTAGGGCATAGGTTATTTATACAACTAGATTTAAGAGGTGTGGTTTTAAGATTGCCATAGATATAAGATTAATCCACTCCTTTTTTTTTGGAGTGTCTAAACATTTAACTGACGACTCCCTCTCATTCCCCTAGGGCAACATTTACATAAATTATGTAATTTTTTTAGATTTTATTAATAATTGTTGCCTATGAAGAGATATAGAGAGGAATCAAACTTAGGATATCATACTTAGTCAATCACTCGTTCAGCCAGCTTCATTCAAAATTAATCGAAACTATTGCACTCTGAAGATTGATCTATAATCTTGATCAAAGCAACTTTCATAAGAGGCTTAATATATAGAAGGCTAGATTGATGTCATTTTAGGAATGTCATCTATTTGTCAAGTATTAGCCATGACAAATGCTTGAGTGCGCTGATCACCTTGCTCGTGAGGCTAATGAGAGTGCTGATCATCTTGCTCGTGATGGACTTGCGGGGTCTTCAGATCTCACAGTTTTTGCTTGTGCTCCTAGCAGTGTTCTTTCGCTTTTTTCTTGGGATGCTGGGGATAAGGATACTCTTAGACGTGTTTTAGGGTAATTTTGTTTGGCTTCCCCTCCCTCGTACTTAAAAAAAATATATATATCTATTACCCATGAATAAAGCCTCTCTAATAAGTTTCTAAGAGTTTATGATTCTAGATTGGAGAAACAAGTTAAAAGAGATGTTCATTTTTATAATAAGCGAGATTGCACTTTGTTGGTAAACCAGAATTAAAGGAGACACGAAATATCGAATCATAAATATGGAAAGATTCTCATATAAACATTTTAGCAATACATAATTGAACAGAAATAAGAAAACGTAAACCAGCCGAGACTCGTGTTTCACACGATATTCTTAAATCGAATTAGCCCCTCACCGTCGGTACTTGAGTTATTAGACTTTCGATTCTCAGGATACAGCGACTTCTCGGTGTTGGAGGTAGCACGACCTCATTCGCCCGGCAAACTCGACTGTGTTGTACACTCTCTCTACAAAATGATTGGGTAACAAGGACGAAGTAGACAAGATGCTTGAGATCGAATGCTCTACACCAAGAGGAATAACCCTTATATATATGACATGGATACACATGAAAAGCCACCAACATTCATGGGGTATTATGGAATTGAATATGCAAGTTATATTCTTTCAACTTCTAGCACATGGTGAAATCCAAAAGTCACACTTTTTCATCTTCTAGCACATGGTGAAACTCCAAAAGCCCCATTTTTTCATCTTCTAGCACATGGTAAAACTCCAAAAGTCATTTTCATTCACACATGGTGGAACTCCAAAGGCCATTTGCATTCACACATTTCCAATAATCCCCCACATAAATGAAAGTGGCTGGAGTACAAAGCTGACCAAACAAGAGAGAGTACAACGGATAATTCCCGCCTCAAGATAGGTAGCTTTTGGCTTTGAACCTTCTCTAGTGAAAACTTATCAGATTTACTGGCTAACCAGTAAACGTGATGTCTTGAATTGTTCTGCCGTTTATGTAAACCAAGACAACAAGCCTCACACAAGAACTTCTCCTTACACAGTTTGGTTCTCATGGTTGTGTTCGTTTTGGCCCTAAACACCGCCTGGTTTCATAAGTGTTTTTTAAGAGATTTCAGCCTTACAAATCTCTTTTGAAGCGGCCTCACTTCACACTCACATAAGTGACCTCTTGTCTAAGAGTATCCTGCTATACTCCGCTTGGCCTTCCAAGACACAAGAATCATTAAAAGCAAAGCTTAACCTTCACACTGCAGGCATCACTATATCACAAGAATGGGTAGTAGTGATGGTTGCTCCAAGTTAAACACAACTCAGTTATCCCTTTGAACCTATATCTTGAGATCTCCAATCAATTAGGTTGGGTTTACCATTGGTGTAACTTCTATTTCATAGGCTTTAATCCCATTCCTCTCGACGTCTTGTCAACTAACTCTTTGTTTAACGCTTTGGTTAGCGGATCCGCAATATTATCCTTAGACTTCACATAGTCTATCGTGATAACCCCATTTGAGAGTAGTTGCCGAATGGTATTATGTCTACGACGAATGTGTCTAGACTTACCATTATACATATTGCTTTGTGCCCTTCCAATTGCTGATTGACTATCACAATGGATGCAAATCGCTGGCACAGGCATTGGCCATCTCGTTATATATTCCAAAAACTGGCGAAGCCATTCAGCTTCTCCACTAGCTGAATCTAAAGCTATAAATTCATATTCCACACCCCCACACTTTTAAGAATTTGTAGGAAGGCTTTCAACCTTTCCACAATTCATAAGGGGTCTTGTTAGTTTTCTTGCGAGGTACCTTGTTCAAAAGGTAATTCACAGAAAGAATCGCCTCCTCCATAAGTTCTGAGGTAGTCTAGAACTTATCAACATAGAATTCATCATTTCCTTTATGAGTTCGATTCTTTCGTTCAGAAGATCAACGTGTAAATATTTGAGTACACAAATACCTTAAAAGGCATGCTCAATAGAAAATTAAGCTTCTCAACAAAATCTCGTTAGTAAGCAGTTCAGAAGAAGCATAACAAACTCTTAGAAACAGACAGAACCGAAAAAACCATTACTACCCAACTCATATAAAATAAAAAATAAAAATTTATATCAATGTCACGGATCCAAAACTTATTTGAACAGTGAGGACAAAGATGACTACTAAAATATTTTGGTTTATGAAATCACAGATCCAAAACTTCTTTGTACAGTAAGGACAAAGATAAAATTTGACTACTAAAATATTTTGGTTTATCAAAAAGTTAATTCGGTTTAAGCTTGTTGGTAAACCAGAATTAAAGGAGACACGAAAATCAAATCATAAACATGGAAAGATTCTCATATAAACATTTTAGCAATACATAATTGAACAGAAACAGGAAAATGCAAACCAACAGGGGCTCGTGTTTCATACGATGTCCTTAAATTGAATTAACCCCTCACCGTCGGCGCTTGAGTTATTGGTCTTTCGATTCCTAGGATACAGCAGCTTCTCGGCGTTGGAGGTAGCACGACCTCGTTCACCCGGTGAACTCAACTGTGTTGTACACTCTCTCTACAAAACGATTGGGTAACAAGGACGAAGTAGACAAGATGCTTGAGATCGAATGCTCTACACCAAGAGGAATAACTTTTATATATATGACATGGATACACATGAAAAGCCACCAACATTCATGGGGTATTATGGAATTGAATATGCAAGTTACATTCTTTCATTTTTTAGCACATGGTAAAATCCAAAAGTCACACTTTTTCATCTTCTAGCACATGGTGAAACTCCAAAAGCCCCATTCTTTTATCTTCTAGCACATGGTAAAACTCCAAAAGTCATTTTCATTCACACATGGTGGAACTCCAAAGGCCATTTGCATTCACACATGGCCATTTGCATTCACACATTTCCATAATACCCCATGAATGTTGGTGGCTTTTCATGTGTATCCATGTTATCTATATAAGGGCCATTCTTCTTGGTGTAGAACATTCTATCTCAAGCATCTTATATACTTTCATCCTTGTTTCCAAATCGTTTTTGTCCTTGTTTCCAAATCGTTTGTAGAGAGAGTGTACAATATAGTCGAGTTCGCCGGGTGAACGAGGTCGTGCTACCTCTAACATCGAGAAACCGCTGTATCCTGGGAATCGAAAGCCCAATAACTCAAGCATCGACAGTGAAGGGCTAATTCGGTTTAAGCACATTGTGTGGAACACGAGCCGCAGCTGGTTTGCGTTTTCTTGTTTCTGTTCAATTATGTATTGCTAAAATATTTATATGAGAATCTTTTCATGTTTATGATTTGAGATTTCGTATCTTTTAATTCTGGTTTTCTAACACACTTTCCTTTGAGATGAATCTCTCTTTCTTTTTTTTCTTTCCCTCCAATTTCTTTTTATTTTCTTTCCAAAATAAAATAAGGAAAGGATAGTAAACAATACTTTTTCTTCCTTTTCTTTCATTTCCCCAAGTTTTAAACAGGTTATAAAAAGAGATTAAAAATGAGATAAAAAGGATCAATTAATTCTCATTGTTGAATTGTAGATGTAAAAATATACTGTGTAACGTGAAATAGTTTAAGTAACCAATTAAATAATACCAAAAACATGAGTTTTCACTTTAATTACCTGAAATTAAAATCTAACTGCGGTGACAATTTCTATTTATAAATGTTTCAACATGTTCAATTGGTGTTATTTTGTTGGCTCAGTCTTATTTAACATGTTTTTTCATGCAAACAAACACAGCCTAAAGGCTTGAATACCCATGCCTCAAACTAGAAGTGTGCAAGGTCGGGTTAACATTAGATTTAAAACTGAACCGATCATCCCAAATCTTTTGAATGAAAGACAAAAAAAGTCCATAAATAAGTAGTAGTCATGTTTCTACGTACTTTAGGAATTGGGACATGTTCCCTTTAAAGTCTCATATTTGAAATCTTTTACGTTTTATTAACTCTTTAGGACTATATTCAGAGTCTTTGATTTGGTAATTACTTGGTAAGTATGAAACAAGAGGATTACACATGTTCTAGAATTACTTGTGGACGCACAAGTTGACTTGAACACCCGATTATAAATTGATAAAGCAGTAAACTGGTAAGGTCGGTCTTCAGGCCGGCGGCGAGCTACCCCAGTAATCTGAGGGGAAGCAAAGGGGTGAGGGACACCGGTGTGGTGCCTGCCAAGGACCCTCCGATGGTAAAGTTAGATTTCTGAATATATTTTAACAGAGTTTTAGCTAGGGTCTTTGTTTGCATACCTTCTTGGAGAAGATAAGTTTCCCTTTTATATGGGTCGATCTCCCAGTAGCCCTAGGAGGGCATTACATATACAGAGATAGTGGGAGATGGTTGTCTCTCCACGTGGCAGCGTGGCATTGGAGGGCCAAACGGGTGGCAGGATAGTGGGGGGAGTAGTTGTCCAACCCCACACATGGCGCTCCCTTAGACGTGTGTCAGAGCAAAGAAGGTGACTACCTCCTGCTACACGCGAGGTCCTGGCGTTGGGAGCACGTTATCATGATTGGGTTGTCAATAGTGGCCCCCGTTAGCGTGGCAGGTGAGGGGGAATGATAGGCACCGTCCCACAAGGTCTGTTAGGGTGTGGCCTGCTCGGTCATGCTTGGCATGGTCGTGCTTGGTTGTGCTCGGCATGGTCATGTTCGGTAAGTTGTGCTCGACATGGTCATGCTTGGTCGTGCTCGGCATGGTCATGCTCAGTCGTGGTCGGCCATGGTATGCTCGATCGTGATCGGCCATGGTCTTGCTCGGCCATAGTCAGCCATGGTATGCTCGGTCGTGGTCGGTCATGACCTTGCTTGGTCATGGTCGTGTTCGGCCATGCTTGACATATACTCTGGGCGCCTTGTCCTCGATACAACTACCGGTCAGCCCATTGTTGGGGGTCTTGATCGGTCCCCATCAGTTGCCCCCAATTCCTCTGAGTACCCCAAGTGTGGTCAGGGGAATTTCTAGAATGGCGAGTGTTTCTTTGTAAAGGTGGAATGCAATATAATCCAACTTTCATGAATGGAAAGGCCCTTTTTACCTCCAATGCCGTAGTTTTTGCTTTAAGCTGTAGATTTTGTTGCCTTCTAAGAATAAACGAACTCTTATTAGTAGATAGACCGACAGTTTAACAAACTCTTATTTGGTCGGTTTTGAAATTTAGCCAGTCTAGGTAGTCAGCAAAAATGCGTGTAGATAATCAACGCGGATACTCTGGTCGATTAGCCATGGTCGGCAGAGCTAGAGTGGATGCTCTGGTCAGAACTTTTTGTTGCTTGAGTTTTTAGATTGGGCTTAAAGCCTTTGCTTGGGCATAAAGCCTTTACTTGCTCGGCCTAGGCCTGAGCAGGGCTTTTGTCGCTTTCACATGTCGAACGGGCATAAAACCTCTGCCTGCTCGGCCAGGGCCTGAGCAGGGCTTTTGTCGCTTTCTCATGTCGAATGGGTATAAAGCCTTTGCCTGCTCGGCCTGGGCCTGAGCATGGCTTTTGTCGCTTTCACACGTCGAATGGGCATAAAACCTCTGCCTGCTCGGTCGGGGCCTGAGCAGGGCTTTTGTCGCTTTCTCATATTGAATTAGCATAAAGCCTTTGCCTGCTCGGCTTGGGCTTGAGCAGGGCTTTTGTCACTTTCACATGTTGAATGGGCATAAAGCCTTTGCCTGCTCGGTCGGGGCCGGAGCAGAGCTTTTGTCGTTTTCTCATGTCAAATGGGCATAAAGCCTTTGCCTGCTAGGCTTGGGCCTGAGCAAGGCTTTTGTCGCTTTCACATGTCGAATGGGCATAAAGCTTTTGCCTGCTCGGCCTGGGCCTGAGCAGGGCTTTTGTTGCTTTCTTATTATTTTGGTTGATGCCCTTGCAAGAAAGATGTTAGAGAGTTTGCAAACAAAGAGAATTATAGGCAAACTCAAAGTTGTAGATGAACTCGCAATTGTAGATGGACCCACACTTGTAGAAGCAAGTTAGGATAAATGTAGACAAACTTCTGTATGATATCAGGTGCTCACTTTTTACAATTGTTGTACATTCAAATAAAAAGAAATCACTTACGCATAATACTTCCTTATATGCTCAGCATGCTATGGGTGGGTGCTCAAGCCCTTCAGTCTGTAGGTTTCCTTTCTGGTGAAGTCCCCTCATCACCCTCCCTTCGCGCGTTCATCATATCTTCTGCGTTCATATGTTTTTAGGCTTTGATCATAACATCTGTCATAGTCTTAGGAGGCTCCTTTGCCAACGAAAACATGAACTTGTGGGTCCTGACCTCGCTCATAAAAGCGGTGACTACGACCTTGTCATCAACATCATCTATTTCAAGGGTTTCCAGGTTAAACCTGGTGACGAACTCGCGAAAGGTTTCATCTTTCTTCTGCTTCACGTTAAGTAGGCTGGTGGCTAGTTTCCTTTGCCTTTGGGCTCCAATGTAGTGTCCGACGAATAGTTTGCTAAGTTGAACGAAGGAGCTAACAGTGGAGGGTTAAATCCGATTGAACCATACTCTAGCTGCTCCTTTGAGAGTGATTGGGAAGGCTCTGCACATGATCTCGTCTGGGACAGCCTGTAGCTGCATCAAGGCCTTGTAGGTTTCCAGATGATCCAACGAGTCCTTAGTCCCATCGAACATCTCTACAGTTGGCATCTTGAACTTG
This sequence comes from Euryodendron excelsum, assembly GCA_033060915.1. Lineage (NCBI taxonomy): Eukaryota > Viridiplantae > Streptophyta > Magnoliopsida > Ericales > Pentaphylacaceae > Euryodendron > Euryodendron excelsum. The sequence goes on from CM065395.1 coordinate 4,332,936, forward strand.
GGTGGTAGGGGGATTCGTATCACTGCCTGAGTGAAAAGGGAATCGATTATGTTCACTAATTCTTCAACGGTATTGGGAGTCTTGGTCTTCACTGCCTCCATGACTCTGGTCATCTGGGCTTGGAGGGCTTTGAAACGCTCATCCCTGGTTGGGGGGTTGCCCACTCTTTCTCCAACCTCGGTGTGATGGGGGTGATGTTACAGGTGCGAACTTGGGGCTTGATTCTGTGCTTCCTCCGGTTGGCCTCCACCGTTTCAGGGGGGGTAGCGCGCTGTTAAGGGGTAACGCGCTGTTAAGGGGTAACGCGCCATTGCCTGGAAAAACGAGGTCTTCGTTCACTATCCTCCTGGCATTGCCTCTTCCTCCATCTTCCGGCTGAACTCGAAGTGGTTGGCCTCCTCTTGAGGCAATAGAGAGTCGTTGAAGTAACTCCTTATTCTGGGTGATCAGCATTTGCATATTAGCCATCACATCGACTATTTGGGTTTCAAGGGCTGTGACTCTGTTCGTATTTTGGTCATCCATCGGTGGGGGTAGGTATGAAGTGCCGGATCTGGTTACGACCATGAAAATAGAAACAATCGTTCCCATAGACGGTGCCAACTGATAAAGCAGTAAACTGGTGAGGTCAGTCTCCAGGCCGGCGGTGAGCTGCCCCAGTAGTCTGAGGGGAAGTAAAAGGGTGAGGGACACCGGTGTGGTGCCTGCAAAGGACCCTCCGTTGATAAAGTTAGATTTCTGAATATATTTTAACAGAGTTTTAGCTAGGGTATTTATTTGCGTACCTTCTTGGAGAAGATGAGTTTCCCTTTTATATGGGTCAATCTCCCAGTAGCCCTAGGAGGGCATTGCATATACAGAGATAGTGGGAGATGGTTGTCTCTCTACGTGGTAACGTGACATTGGAGGGCCAAACGGGTGGCAGGTGCCACACCCCCATTTTAATTAGACATTAATTATATCGTATTAGGTAGGACATGATCACACAGGTCACTGTACCTGCGAACGACACCTTAATCCTCACCCTACAAATAGAATATAACGGAAGAAACACCATTGCCTTAAGAAACTATAAACCAACCATGCATAAATATAACGTACATCAGAATAATTGATCCCATAACTTTACACGCATCATATCCAGTATAGGTATATGACAAATCCCAAACTCAAGCTAACGTAAAGTAAAATACAAATAGAAAAGACGACTCAAGCCTTGAGACATGACATCCGGACACCAACATGAATGTTATTACGGCAATGACCAACACTGCAGTGAACTAAACATTCCTCTCCAAGTTACCTGTCAAACAGTCTGTGTGGGTGTGAGCTAATTGTCAACGTGCTCACGATAGATAATCAAACTCATAGAGAATGATAATAAGCACCCAAATGCACACAGGTAGAAATGATTATTATATCTATATCATGGATGTCTCAATGCAATGTATGTATCACCCACATGTGCACGCAATTTTAGATAACGTTGGCCCAATATATCGATGACGCGTTATCAAGGAATGCCCACCGTGGCACCCCTAGGCTAGTCCACCGTGACTAAGCCTTGGTTAACCCACCGTGGTTAACTTTCTCCAGTGCAATGCAAGGCATACAATATGAATGGTATGCAATACCACCATATATATAAAATCATCAATGTCTCTACAGAACTTCTCATATAATACCAATTTCACCTCATATATAAAACACCTTCAACACCTCATATGCATTCACCTCCATTATACATATAGAAAATACACAATGCATTTAACATGAATAAGATTATCTCAAAATCTCACAATCCCACAATTAACACCAACATAGATAATAACACAAGCAATATATTCACTTCTATATGAATAAGATTATCCTATGATCCCACCTGTCACCGCACACACACTACGTCAAAGATCACTTCTGGGTTGATGTTGAAGGATTTTGCTCTCCGTTAGCTCCTAACACCACAACTGTATTAGTTTAGGAAACTCAATGTATACTCCAATAATCATAAATATAATGCATATACTCTAAACAAGTTATAACACTGAAATTATGCATTAAAACTACCATATGCTAATCTCAATCACACTCCCAATGTTAAGCTAGAGCTGAAGTACCAAAATACAATAAGTCCTCTAATCTGTCAAAACTGACACAGGTATCCTAATCTGGACATAATTTCGTGAGCTTATATCCAAAAATTCTAAAATTTTAGAAATACAACATAGGCATCTCACAAAGTGTCTAGACAAAATTTTACATTTTTTGAACATGCCTAAGTATTTATTTGGTATTGTCTAAAATAGGGCAGTGCTGCAGAACTGGAATTCAACAACAGATGCTCTACCTTTGATAAATTTGTAGCATAGGTAAAAGATATCGAAATAACCTGAAATTTGGTACAGATTATCTTCAACCGTTTTACTAGATACAGTAAAAATTTCATAATTTTTGGGCTACTCTAACTTGGTCGAATGCCCTGTCAAACCAAAGGTTATAGATCTGGACAAATCTGGGCATCAGACTTCTACAGTGGCAGCTTAACTTTGAAAAATCACCATAATTTGAATATAAAACATTTTTGACTGAAACTAAAGCCAAAATTTTTCTAAGATCTCAAAGTTCAACTGTGTAAAATTTCAGCCATAGATCAGATTGTTAAAGAGGTCAAACAACCTCCAAGAGTGGCTGTTTCTGTCGATTTTCACAGCAGAAATCTTCCAATTTTGGACAAAAGTTTCTCTCTCAATTCTTAACCAAATCAGATGAATTTTGTATCTAAATCAAGTAATTTTTCAAGATCTATCCACCTATAGCTTGATCTACAGCAAGATACGAATTTTCATACCTAAAATCAACCTATTCTTGCAATGGCAGCAACTCCCTCTCTGTTTCTCTCTTTGCAACTCTCTCTCTATATCTCTCTCCTTCTCTCTCTATCTCTTTCTCTCTTCCGTCTCTTTCTTTCTTTCTTTCTATCACTCTCACTTTCCTTTTCTTTTTTTTTTTTTTTTTTTTTTTGGCTATTGCATATCCCACTTGAGTCCCACACATGGAAGAATTCTATGCATGGAAGACTTATGCTTGACATCTCACTGCACCATTTACCCACTTTAACTTTTTACAAGTCTTAGTCCTACCAATACTAGATGTTTCTAATTTCATCACACATTGTAAGTTCACATATACCACTAATAGATGTAGTATATGTCCACTATACTTGCCAACATATCACATGTAAGCCTAAGGCACCAAGCACCCACATAATTTTACATTCTACCTAACCATGCAAAACTATAATTAATTACTGATGAATTAAAATTTGGGATCTCACAGCAGGATAGTGGGGGGGAGTGGTTGTCTAACCCCACACATGGCAATCCCTTAAACGTGTGTCAAAGCGGAGAAGGTGACTACCTCCTGCTACACACGAGGTCCTGGCGTTGGGAGCACATTATCATGATTGGATTGTCAGCAATGGCCCTCGCTAGAGTGGCAGGTGAGGGGGAATGATCGGTACCGTCCCACAAGGTCTGCTCAGGGTGTGGCCTGCTCGGTCATGCTGGGCATGGTCGTGCTCGGCATGGTCGTGCTCAGTCGTGGTTGGCCATGGTCTGTTCTGCCATGATTGGCCATGGTCTGATTGGCCATGGTATGCTCGGTCGTGATCGGCCATGGTCTTGCTCGGCCATGGTATGCTCGGTCGTGGTCGGCCATGACCTTGCTCGGTCATAGTCGTGGTCGGCCATGCTTGACATGTACTCTAGGCGCCCTGTCCTCGATACAACCGCTGGTCAGCCTATTATTGGGGGTCTTGATCGGTCCCCATCATAAATAATAATAAAAAAAGTATTACTTTCGATATGATATTTTACCATCTTTATAGCGATAGGTATCACACTATAATGTTTAAATTTTAGGAGTAATTACACTTTACCCCTTGTGTGTATAAAAGTGAAAACATGACCCTCCTTGTGCTTTGAACTTATTTGAAAAATGCATAAAAACCATTAGATTTAATGAAAATTTTATAATAGAGATATTTTTTTATTTTATATCTTTAAATTAGAACATCAAAAAGACAATTTGGTAAAATAATAAAAAAAAATCTCGAAAGACAACCCTTTATTTGGCATAATAGGGCCAAATTATCTTTTTGTTATTCTAATTTGGAGAGATAAAATAACAAAAATACCCCTAAGACAAAATTTTTGTTAAATCTAACAGTTTTCATTCAATTTGCAGATAAGTCCAAATTATAAAAAGGTCATGTTTTCACTTTTAAATTACAGGGTATCATTTGATTTTGACTTAAATCACAAATGGGTAAAGTGTAATTACTCCTAAATTTTAATAACAATATTTGATATTGTATTATCACTAAACATTTGTCCGATGATCCAAAACCCACTAGTTAGAAATACTTTTCCTACGCACCTTGTGTAGGGATGGTAATGGACCAGGGCAAAGAGAGGTGGGGATTGACACCTCTATCCCCGCCTCCACTTGCAAAATCCACCTTCATCCCCGCCTTCATACTCGTACGAAAATTTTGTTGGAAGTCCATTCCTGTCCTACTGGTACAAACTTCCGTCCACCCCCACCTTTGCACTTACCCCGGCCTCACATTCGCCAAACCCAATTTAAAGCCTAGATCAACCTATATTCAATCTATACCCTCAAAAAACAATAATCTAGCATTAAAATTAACTTTTTAATATTCAAATCCAGCAATGCTTGAATAAATCCAAGAACTTCAAATTAACGTTACAGAAAACTGAGGTAGTGAGCTATTCGCCCTGTTTTGCCCCGTACACCCCTGTTTTTCTGCAGAGAATTTGCTTGTGTTTGTTTGAATAGTTGGCTTTATATCTTTGTGTTAATGGTCATAAAGTTTGCTGCAAATATAACTCAACAATAAGATTAAATTGTAGTGTCAAATCAAAATTGAAAGAGAGTTAAAGAGTAGATACACATCTCTCACAATCCACAAGCCCTTGTACAGTGTACCAGACATCAAGGATGTACTTGCATAAATTAGGCAAAATGTGAATGCACTTAATATCTGAATTCAAATAGTTAATATGTTATTTATTTACTAATTGATGGTTCAAAATTGAATTGGATGGTTCAAAATTTTAGTTGGAATTTAAAGAGTGTCTATTGATGGTTAATAAATTAAAAAAAATTAGATAGCATAAAGTTGGGGAGAGAAATAGAACTTCAACAAATTCAGCACAAATCATAGTTCTCAAATTTGTGATCTCAAAACATTGATATCAAGATCATCACAAGGTAGTCCACAAGTAAAGTTGAGGAAGATCTCTTTGTTCAATTCATCCTCCTCCAAATCTTCTCTCTTAAAAAAATTATCTAAGAGAAAGGTATACATACTATGAGAAGCAAAGGTTCCAGCTGACGAACCATTACCAGCAACAACAAAAAGTTCACACAATCACAAACTCTAGTTAAATTACTCATAGAAATAGGAAAGATACAAAAACTCATTTGCTAGAACTTAGGGAAGAAGACAGAGAGAGATTACCTTCGTCTTCTTCTTTTTCTCCTTCTTCCTTCGATTGAAATCACCGCTGTGGGGGCTTCTCTCTCTCTCTCACGATCGTCCAAGAATTTAAGAAACGTTGCGACAGAAGAGAAGCCCTAGCCCCTATTTTTATTTTTACATTTTAAGATTTTATTATTTACAGTTGAGTCTCCACGTTTTGTTCTAAAATTTATAATTAAACTTTTTTTTTTAGTTTTAATATTTATAATTGAGTCTTAGATAATTACTAATTACACTAACGCCTAACAAGAATGACGGAACAGAGTGGAGAAAAAATCTAAATCCATTTTTACTTCCATACCCACACGGGTTTAATTTAATATTTTTATTTCTTTTTTTATTCTCATTCTAAATCTTTTATACCTTCTCTAAATGAGACAAGTTTGATCGGACCTCTACCTTCTCGTTCTATTACAATCGTTAATCTTGTGACTGCGTAAACCTAGAAATCTTGACTTGTCAGCGAAACTAAGCCCTTGTATCTACTCACCTGTCTTGAGTGGAGCATAAGAGTGGTGTCGGGCATGGAAAAAGACCCTTAGAATTGGGAAGAGAACAAAATCAATGCCGGCCCACGTTTTTAATAAAAGCAAAAAGGAAATGGCTGAATGCAATCCTCCAAAGCAAGTGCAGCTAGTTAAACAAAACAATAAGACAAGCTACCACCTAGCAGAGTCCAAACAGCCTACGAAATCAGAGCATCCAGGATTTGGATCCTCTTGAGTTAAACGTGCAATGTAATTAAATGAACATGGCTGGATTCATTTTTATAGTAGAAATTCCATACCTGTGACTCCCTCTCTCCCTCCCTCTCTCTCTCTCTCTGAATTCATTTTTGGGTAACAAGGCTAATGGCTTGAACAAAAATTAAATGACATTCTTTGGTTTAAAAGTGAACATATAAGTTTGTAATCTCCACGTGATTTGAACTCAAATGTAAAATGAATGAAAATTATTAGAGTTAATTACGGTTATATTCAAAGATATTTTTGTCATTTTATCTCTCTAAAATAGAACATCAAAAAGACAATTTTACTCTCTTATGTCAAAATAAAAAATTATTCTTCGCAAACGCATTTTTTTTATTTTACCAATTTGTTATGACTCTATTTATTTTACAGATAACTCTAAATTATAAAAAAATTATGTATTTACTTTTTAATAACAAGATATTATTATTATTTTTTCTCCAACCAATTCATTTTTTACAGTACAAATTCGATACCCCTCTCTCTCTTTCTCACACACACATTTCCCTCACTAAAGACCTACGTGTTTGAGCTACATACTAGCTACTTGTGCCTCTTTTTTTTTCATTTTTTTTTGGGTCATGGGCCCATAGCCGGATTCGGTCTGATAAAATCTAAAGTTTTGAGTAATGAAAATCTTTAATATTAAATTTCTAGTGCTTAAATATTTAAGCAATGAATTTCATATTTAACATTTTAAAAATAAATATATTAGTAGAATGACAACAAAAACTACTTTATCCACGTTGTGTTGAATATTTTGTCCTTCCACCGAGCATTTTTCTGATTTAATGACGAGTCCCTCTTACTTCAAATTAAGTCTCATTTTTTAAATAATTTTTAAAAAACTTATGTTATCAGATAGGACATTAGTTATTATACAAAATTCATATATAGAATGATGTAATTAAATGATAATATTTTACTATAAAATAAAACACTTATTATAATAAGTTTTACATGTCTTTGCAATTTTATTGTGTACAAAATTTATAAAATAATAGCATTTTTTATTACCAAAACTTTTGATTGGAAAGGAGAAACTACCGTGCTAGGTACCCCTCTAAAATTTTCAAGGAAGAGACAAGTGAGAGGCAAAGTTTTGCTAACTAGTCACTCCCCTTGAACGTAGGGCTAACAAAATTGTTACCTCCATTGTCTTCATAATAGAAATGGCAAATAAAAACTATAGCATGGGACTTAAGACTCTTCATTACTAATAGGGCACACATCGTTATCAGATATAGTATTAACGACTAAAAAATATGAAATGGAAAAGGCTGGCCACCGTAGAGATTTTTTTGTTGAAGATCAGTAATGAAAGAAATCTCTTTTGATTAGTGTCGCATGTACCAACCCTTCATCGATGTGTGTAACAGTAAGTCTTGAACTAGAATCAAACACACACTTAAAAATTCAGATATGATTCGTCCAAACAATATATATTTCTCTTACTAACCAATTACGCTAGCACTCGAGAGCTAACCTCAAGAGTTGAACCCATAATTAGCCAAGTGAAGAGCAAACTCACTAATAAGCTGAGCTAATCCAAAAATTTAGGGAGTGTTTGAATGCGATTTTTTTGACAGTTTATAATTTTTTAAAATTGTATTTTGCTCTTCAATTTAAAAAATTTTTTACTTTTAAAACTAATTTTAAATTTTTAAAAACCATTTAAAAAAATAATACTTTAAAATTTTAATTTATAATATTTTTAAACTGCAATTTAAGCACTCTCTTTAAATTTTAATTTATAATATTTTTAAAATTGCAATTCAAACACCTCTTTAATATATATTAAAGAGGTTCCATAATTTTTGGGAGTGGAGGGCGGCTCACGGCCAGATTCCAACAAAAAAATCTCGTGTCATCCTCTCCCCGCCAATCACACTCCATCTCCCACGTGGGAGGCCTGACCCACCAACACCATGATCGATGCGGTAGATTTGATATTGATATATCTCGATCATAGTCAAAATACTCAACCCCCATTCGCTTTTCTTTTTTCTTCTCTCTCTCTCTCTCTCTCTCTCTCTCTCTCTCTCTCTCTCTCTCTCTCTCTCTCATTTTTTTCATCTTTCTTATTTTTTTGGCTGCAATAGAAAGCTCTAGCTTCTACCCTCTTGACTCTTCTTTTATCAATAACCTTGGATTCAAACAAGGTTTTGTGACAATATAGTTGTATTTTCATAGACGAGACGTTATATAATGGGTGAATCTTCTGCTTCATATATCCGTATGGTAAGTGCATTCTTTGGTTATTGGTTCTTGGGTTCTTTTAGTTATTTTCGTTGTAACGGTGATATCATGAATTTCATATATCTGATTGATGATGCAGGTGCATCGCCTCATAGAAGAGTGCATCATATTCAACATGAGCAAAGAAGAGTCCATGGAAGCTCTCTCCAAGCACGCTAATATCAAACCACTCATTACTTCCATAGGTTAGTCACCACTATACGAGTACACACACATATATATGTATGTATGCATGTTATATCTTAATTCTGAAAAACAAATTTTTATTCCAATCGCCTTGCGGTAAAGTTGTGATCTGGACAAGACGAATTCAAGATTGCTCTTTTGTGATATGAGTGGTACAGTCTGGTGCACGAAGTTTACATAAATAATTATTAATGTTATACAAAAACAAAAAGTTTATATAATTTTTATTTTTTACAAAATGATGTAGCCAAGAGCCTTTGCATCATAATAACTTTAATTTCTACATTATTTTGGTGGGAGATTTTGTACAATTTTTTTTTTGTTGTCGTAAAAATAGCATTTTTCATAACATTAATAGTTACTGTAGTCACTAGCTCGAAACATTCTTGTCCATGTTTATAAGGTGCATCCTACATGTATGTAGTATGTCTGTAAACTATTTGTATATACATAAAAATATATGCATGTCTACAGGAAGGAGAAAAGCTTAACACTTCGAAGGGTTAGAAGGGGAAGTGAAGAATTTGAAAGGAAGAAGTTAGTTATATCGTGATTGATTAATTTTTAAAAAAAGGAGGGAAAGTGGATGCAGGGGTGAGAGAGCATACCTTTTAAGCATTTTTTTTTTCCTCCCTTCCCCTCCAAAATTAGTAAGAAATGAAAAAAAAGTGAAGTGCTTGTTATTATTTTATTTTAAATACCATTTAAACTCATCAATTTGTAATAAAAAAATTAAGGCTTCATACATAAGATATATATAATAGTACAATTATAATATATCATTCAATTCTCTTTATTAATTTTTATCAAACTAAATAAGAGAAAGAGAGTATCTATTCTCTTTCCTCTTAGTTATCCAAATAAAATAGGAGTACTTCTCTTCCCTTTTCTTCTTCCCTCCTTCTTCTCTCCTAACTAACACTTTTCTTCACCTCTCTCCTTCCATCCAAACAAAGCATAAGTGGTTGTTATGTCATATGTTTTAGTGTGGAAGGAGCTGGAGAAAGAGAACAAAGAGTTCTTTGAGGCCTACGCAAAAAGCAGAGAGGAGAAAGCTCCAGAAATGGAGGAGACGACGAGCCAAAGAATCCACAAGATGCTGTTGGATTCTTCCAAAAAAGCTACCGACGACGACGACGATGATCATTAGTTCCACCTCAGAGACTGCGATGTTGTTGCTTTGGATTTACACTCTTGCTTCCTGGTTCTTTCTGTAATATCTTGGGCGACTCAAGGGTTGATTAGTAATATATAATGACAAATAAATTGAGAAAATGTACAAAAACGTCATTGTATGATTCAGCGTATGTTGATTGCGTGGTGCTTGGGCTCACGACACTTTGCTTACACGTGGCAAAGCCCGCCGTTCATTAACTCTTTGCTAAATTTTTCTATTTTGTTCATATGGAGTTATATAATTCATAATTGGAAAATTATAATTTAGAGTCTTAGTACCAATGATGTAGTGATAGTATTTTCTGCAATAAAAATGTTATCTTGATGGACATTTTAAAGTGGTAAACTCTTCTATTTATGTGATATATCATTCTGTATATAAATTTTATATCATTTTTGTGTTTGTTAACTTCAATCTCAATAACTGTTCTGAAATAAGTGAAAAGAAGAAAGGCAAATGTATAGTTGGGGACCATTTGAGAGCCCCACTGCCATCTAAGCCCCCTTTTTTTAATTATTTATTTTGGGTTTGATAGAGATATGTATATAGCATGCTTTGAGTTGTTGCCTTCTAGATTGGAGTAGATGCATGACTACTAGCATATGGTCCCATTTGAATCTACCAAACCAAATTTGGTTTCCCCATGTTTCATGTACTCTTTGTCACATTTCTCCCAAGTTCATGGTACTATTGGACTGAATTCAAAGTTTGTGGTGGTCCAAAAAGTGGCTGTTAGGATGCAACCATTTATGGGGTCCCTAGAGGAGTTAGTAAGCCTGGCATCCCTTCCAAGACCACGAGATTAATGTATTAAAAAAAGACAAAAAAAAGTTATGCACCCTTCGTTTGTTTGAGGGTAAAATATTTTTGTTTTAGCAATTTTTAGTGTTTCGCAACACGAAATTAGAGTAAAACAATCTTTTTCAAGTAAAATTTTGTTACAAGTACAAGGTAGTTGACTTACAGGTAGAGTTGTAAAATAAAGTAAGCTATTCTAACTTGATTAAGCTAAGTTTAAAAACATTATAAAACTCGTTAATTTTCTCAACTCCGCTTGATAAGTTTCTATATTTTAAAAAATTCAAAATACTTGAGCTCGGTTCGTAATCGTCTTAATTAAAATTTGTTTGAGCTCAGCTTAAAAATTAAACAAATCAAACTTGAACATATTTTCAAGCTCTTTAAAACTTTCAAACTAAGTTTGAACAACCCACTAGTAAGCTCGTTTACAACCGTCCTTACGGTCTAATTTCTGCAAGTTAATCTACGACCGATGCTCTCCCCAAAACTACACCCCATTTTGACTTAATAATTACGCAACAAATTGTAAAATAAAACTAAAAAACGACATATTTGAGCTTGTCCAATCTGAAGCAAGTCCTACCAACACTGCAACAAGAAGCCAAACTTGAATTCAAAAAGAAGAAGCAAAATTAAAAATTATTGAAGTAAATACATATGTCTATATGATTATATTTTATTATATTAATAATATGTGTGTATACACTCTAAAGACACTCTAGCTTTGAAGGTGTTTTTATAAGTGACGCTCTCGCTCTGCACTGCATGGTAGGTGATCATACCATTTAAAAAGTAGAGTCACCTGATCTAAAATTGATATACTTAATGTTTGTTTTGTTCGCTGACTAAGCAAATTTGAACTAACTCATTTACAAATTTCTAGACTTTGAATTTTGTAAACTCAGAATAAAGAAATTCATGAAATAAGGTAGCTTGTGTTAGCAAACGGCCCCTTAATAGACATGCGGACTAGCATTCAAAATGAAGGAAGAGTAAGAACTTCAAAATCCAAAATGACAGCGAAGACAAATCTTTTGTTTCTATCAGTGTCTTTGAATCTTGCAAAGTCATTGAATAGGCAATTTTAATGCAAAATCTCCATTCAAATTTAAGATCCCCTCATTTTATAAATTTGCAAATGAATTGATTCAAAGATATGTTTAGACAACCAAATGAGTCCTAACTCTGTTGGAATTGGCAACTGGAACACAAATAACATTTAAACGGTGAACATAAATTCATAAAAGCCCACCCAAAGCATACCTTTTCGTAAAACTTTGTAATGATTTTCAAAGAAAATCTTCAGTAAGACGGTCACATTATGTATGGCGTCTATTGTGATTTGAATAAGAAATACTTTTCTTTTAAAAATTTATCTATAAATAATTTTATTAAAATAATATAATAATTAATTTTTATTATTAAAAGTCATCATGATAAATATTTTATTTTAAAGTGAAGAGTCTCATTCAATGACATTGCTATGTACATAAAATCTGTAATAAATTTGTAATTGTGTAGCTTTACTCTTTGAACAAAACATGATAAATGACCCTGTAAAATAGAATATAAAATCGCATTACTATAAAAGATGGATACAACCATACCATTGTTTTTTTTTTAGCTAGCCCCCCAACCACTCAAATCGAGCCTGTTTGGAATTTGGGGGAGGTAAGGGAAGGAAAGGGAAGGAAATGTCCGTTTCCATCTATCTAAGAGAGAAAGGGAAGAGAAAATTTTAAGTCACTCTCTCTCTTCTTTCTTTCTACTTTTCTTTTATTTTTTTACAAAATTAAACTAAGAAGGAAAAATATTTTTTCTTTATTTTTTCTTTCCTTTCTCTTTCTTCCCATGCTTTCTCTCCCCCAAATTCCAAACCGGCTGTAAACTAAATTGGACTTTGATATTTAAAAAGGGCAAAACTAAATTGGACTCAAAACCAAAGAAACCCACACAAATAAATTGGGTCTCCAAAGTTGTGTCAGGGGCCTCACTGGCCTCCAAACTTTGCAGCCCATTTCAGGGCTTTAAATGAACATTCTCGTTTCTTTTCTCTCCCTCTTTCACCTTCCTCTCCTTTGTCCTGCCCTCCATTATATTCAGATTCAGGGGTTTAGCTCTCTCTCTCTCTCTCTCTCTAACACGACCATACTCCCTGAACCATGGAAGCTGTTGCTAAAGTCCACCACCGTCACCAACCGCTTCACCTCTCACTTCATCACCACCGTCCATCATTCTCAAGACCCATTTCTTCACTCTCCTTCAGAATCCCACCACTGCCGCCATCCTCATCGTTTCTCAAATTATCATTATCAATCAGAGCATCATCATCCTCGTCCTCATCATTGTCATCTTTCTCTGACCCTCTCTTGCCAGACCGTAAAACCCCTAAACCCCAGTTCACTGAAACCCTAAACCCCTTCCATTTCTCTCTCCTCAAAACCACCGTCGTCGCAGCGGTCGCCGCCACCGCTATCTTCTTCGCTCGCTTCAACCTCAAACCCCTCATTGCCACCGCCATTTCGCCACCACCCAGCGTCGAAACCGCGGCGAAGGAAGCGGTTTCAGACGAAGAGAAAGAGAAAACCCTCGAAGAGTACGTGATTTCTCATCCTGACGACGTTCAAGCACTCCGGAACTTAATGGAGGTGAAGATCAAAAACAGGAATGTAGACGAAGCCATTGGCATTATCGAACAGTTGATCAGACTTGAGCCCGACGACGTGGAGTGGCCATTGCTGAAGGCCCACATGCACTGTTACAACGGAGAGCTCGAAATGGCGAAATTGGGGTTCAGCGCGATACTTGAGAAAGACCCTCTTCGGGTGGAGGCTTACCACGGGATGGTAATGGTAGCGTCACAGGCTGATTCAGGCATTGAATTGAAGGAGATTGAGAAGAGGATTGGGGAGGCAATGGAGAAGTGCAAGAGAGAGAAGAAGAAGGATGACTTGAGGGACTTCAAGCTTTTGATCGCTCAAATTCGGGTTATTGAAGGGAATTACAATGATGCATTGAAGGTTTATCAGGAGCTTGTGAAGGAAGAGCCGAGGGACTTTCGGCCCTATTTGTGTCAGGGAATTATCTATACTTTATTGAGGAAGAAAGATGAGGCAGAGAAGCAGTTTCAGAAGTATCGGAGGCTCGTTCCTAAGGGACACCCATATGCACAATATTTCGATGATAATATGATAGCAACCAAGGTTTTATCGCAGAAGGTGGAAAATGAGAGAGCGGCTTCGAAAATCTGAGGGAAATTGGTTATCTGATTCTATTAAGAGATGATGAAAAGCTGTTTGGGAGTATAGTGATTGTGGTGGGTGACGTACAGCTGACTAGCTGAGGTTCTTTCAAGTTACTCTGCTCCTCTTTTCTTTTTTGGTTTATGTTTTAGATAGCTGTTTGTTTCTAAAAATGTAGCTAAGTGAATTGTGGTTGGTTAAGTGCCTATATGGGTCTCAAAATTTTAGCAGACCGACTACTTATAGGAAGGCAATGTGTAGTAGTTTTTCTGATGAGGAAATTGTTAATATTACTGATTCCATGTTCCCGTTAGGGCATGCTTCAAGATTTTTGGATCCAATATGTGATAATGGATCAATGTGTTGTTCAAATTGATTCAGTTAAGTCGGGATATTTGTGTGGTACCTCAGAGTGGATTTGCCTTTTGGTTCTATATATCTACTTATATATTCAAATCCAGCATCATGAATGGTGCCATTATATAGAATGGCAGTAGTTTTCGCAGATGGTAGTTAAAATGTTGAAACAGCTGCATATTATGCTCCTAAAGTTGGTTATATGGGGCCTATACAATCACATGAGTTAATGGAATTTTATTTGATGCCATTACTCTACAAAATAGACTGCTTGGTTGAGTCCTGTCAAAAGATCCCATATATACACAACTTATATATCATATTCTACTGACATTATGAGAGACACCACTGTATCTTAGGTCCATATTCTTTCCTATTAGAAGTGTTGTTCCAATAGCCACTGCGTGTAACCTCAGCAGTAGGTCCCTCATACTTTAATTAGCAGAGGACATAGACTTAGTCGTCAGCACCATCTGAGCTGAGTAGCCATCTGTTTTTTTTGGCTTCCCTCATGTCGAACCATAGAATGGTGTACAAATTGGTTGGCTGAAGCAATTTAGACAGTTTGCAATATAATTTCATGAATGATGTCTCCCTCACTCTGCCTGCTTTTTGAAACCAATTTGCTCTCCTCAAGAGTCGTAACTATTCTGCAGACACCCTTCTTCCATGTTACACTATCTTGCAGACCAATAGCCACCCTTTATTTGATGGCCCATGGCCCTTTTCCTTCCTCCTAAAGCCCAACTGGGTTTTCGTCCTTGCCTCTGCACCTTTTTTGTTTTTTTTTAACAGCAATCCAAGTATAACTCACAAAATGATCCAATCTTTATGGGCATACCAGGATCGTTAAATACTCACAAACACACACCCTAACGTTCCGATGTGGAACGCTAACCCAATGCGCAAACCCTCCCCCCAGTCCTGGGCAGTTAAGCCCCAGCTGCCCTACGGGCTGCCATAAAGAGCTTATCTAAACCGGCACATGCCTTGCCCCACTTCTAGTTTGCTTTTTTTTTGACAGCAATCCAGGTATAACCCATAAAAGGATCCAACTTTATGGGCAAAACGGGACCGTTAAATACTCACACACACGCATCCTAACGTCCTGATCTGGGACGCCTCCTCTACACTTTTTCAAGCCACTAGAAATCCTATCTCTCATCTCACTGGCTGTACTGTTGGAACCTCTCACTACAATACTAAAGTCATTAAAATCATTAGTGAATTTGAGCTTTATTAGCTTCAATTAGCAATTGTTTTTGGTTTAGTGAGCTGATCTAAAGATTCTATACTGTCC
Organism: Euryodendron excelsum; assembly: GCA_033060915.1. Lineage (NCBI taxonomy): Eukaryota > Viridiplantae > Streptophyta > Magnoliopsida > Ericales > Pentaphylacaceae > Euryodendron > Euryodendron excelsum. The sequence continues at coordinate 4,348,573 of CM065395.1, forward strand.
AGGTAGTAGTGGCCATTGTTGAGAGCATTTCATAAAGCTAAATGCAGATCTCAATTTTGTGAAGCTTGTGTTAAAAGGATGAAGCAAGTCCTTTATAGCTGTCTTTGCATTAAAACGTGCACTCTCTTGTTAATGATAAAGTTAGGGTGATTTTTTTTTTCTTTTTCTTTCGGGTGTATGGTTGTGCAAGCATCTTGAAGAGGATCAAAAATACCTTAGTGAGGTAAAAGGAGGAGCATTTGATAAATTTCTGAAACTGCATCTTGTGTGTTTAGAATTAAAGGATTCACATGACTATGATCTTATAAAGGAATTGTGCCATTTCTCTTGCTATGCTGGATATAGAGATTTCTTAGTTTTCTTGCAAATTGCTGAAAAACTAACAGTGAACATTTACAGTGCTCAGAGAAATTTTATATCACATCAGAGTGAAAGCAGACCTGATTTATGTTCTTACACCATTTTCTTCTGTTGCCTGTCTAAGGTGTTAGTGACTGAATCTCAGCAGGTTTTTATATAGCAAATGGTACATGAAGTTTGACAATGCTATTTGTAGCTGCCATCTGACAGTATTCTAATTTGATGCTAATTTCTTGGCAAATTTTCAATGTTTGGAACCCTTGATTATGTTTGGGTGAATGAACTCTGGCTTCCGTTGAGGAATTGAGTTCCTCCATTTTCGCTCTTTTCTTGTGAATGGGGTATTTGTGCAACCAATATTCCCCAAGTTTGGTTTCTCCATTTTCACTCTTTCCTTACTGCCCCTTATTACTGCATTCATTGCCATTATGAAGGGAGGATTATAGAAATTTTGTCAGCCTATGTAGCCTCTGTCACTAAATATGTCTGGCCAATTTATCAATTTGTCTAAGATTTCACTTCCTACTGGCAAACCATGTGTAAAAATATGAGGGTAATGATAATTCCAACTTTGTGATAAGATAGCCCAGTACTTCCAAATCTTCTTTAGCGTTTTGGCTCCTGCGTTGTATGCCCTTGTTCATTCCTAGATTTGATGTTAAACTTAATTCTCAGATTACATATATTCTTACACCCAAGTTCCATGCTTGATTAGAAGTCTTGTTGAGATTTTCATACAGCATTGCTGCAGCAAATTTGCTTCCATTTTGTTATTGTTGTTTTATACCTGTGATCTTTTTGTTATGCCTTCCAAAACAATTTGATTCTACTAATTAACTATTGATAGAACATAATCCCACAGTAAAATGATGCTAAACTTGGGAAATTACTTGCTGCGGAGACGGTGCAGTTTATTGAACTCAAAGACCTCTATGTGACGTGCCCTGCTAAAGCACGAGTGAATAATTCGACACCTTGTGTGGGAACCTGGTCCTTCTAATCTGACCCCCAAGTGAATTTAACCCAAATTTAGCCCGCTGTTGTTGCTTCTTGCTCACAAGGTAGGTTGCGTTAACTTCATTACTGATGTAACTACCTGTATGAAACCTTTGTTTGCTGGTTTTGGGAGAAGGGAAGATGAGCTTTATGCAGGAGATGGATTTTTGTCGATCAATTGCTTGTGAACTCAGATATGACTGCTGTTTTATCTGGACGTAAAGCATAAAAATCAATTGCGGGGCACAACCTTGAATGTATTCAGAAAACTCTTTTCATCTCTCTTAAATCTTGTTTTTGGGGTGAGTGTATATATATTATCCTCTCTCATGGTTTCTAGGGTAATATTCTTTTAGTTTGCTTTATGAGTTGAGGTGCAGGTTCTGTCTGGTATGGACTCTCACAATGGATGTAAGTGTAACTATAATTGTTTTACATCTGGCTTGAATTTGGTATGCTTGAACCAAATCTGTTTCCAAAATTATTCATAATTTTTGGATATTTGTTACCCCATTTTTTATCCTTGATCTGGGCATTTGGTTGATTGTGCAAGTATTATTGTAGAAAAATAGGACCATTTTGAGAGTAATGGTGATGAGTATATGTATGATTATTTTTGTTGCCGATATCAGAAATATATGATGATATTTGTTCAATTGACATGAAGTTGATGACCTCCTCCTCCCCACCAACACCGCAGCGCTTGCAAATAAGAACTTCCTGTGTTTGGATATTGGATTTATGGAGAGAGCTAATAAAAGGGAAAATAGAGAAAAGGAAAATGAAGTGAAAAAAAACTGTCCTTTTCTTTTGTTTGGTTAGGAACTTGGGTTTGGGAAATGATAAAAAGAAAAAAAAAGAAAGGTTCCTTTTTTCGAGCTAGATCACAATAAACAGGTTAAAGGACATCATCATCATTTAGAAATTTTAATCTGCATATGTTCCCTGGGGAAGAGAGCACAACTCATGATACAAGGTTCTGTTTGATTAGCCTATATATTCATCCCAGAGATTCCTGGGGACTCAAATACTTTAAGTGGACTTAAACACCTTAAGTGGACTCCAATACTCAGTTTTCACTAGTTTGTGCTAGAAATTTAGAATTCTACTCTATCAAGTAGGTTTGCGCCGTTGCGGCAGTTTTTTGTTTAATAATTCCTCATTTCAAAGTGTTTTTGTTTTGTTTAAAGTACATTAGGCGGGGTTAACAAGAAAAAGCTGTTTCATTGCATAAGGCCGTGGAATTGAACTAGTAATTCTCTAGTCTTATTCCACGTTTGGTTACTCAATAGCGGTCGAGTTAAACCAATTGGAGCATGACTATTTATCCTGTATACTTTAATTAAAATAATCTTGAAAGTAATTTAAGTAATATGAGAGTTTAGGATTGTTGGATAAATCATAAGAACACCCTGTCCGATGTATAATATTGGGATTTAATGTTTTAAAATTTCTTATTCTCTCTCTCTCTTTCCGCAAAACAAACATGGCCTTGTGGGCGTGGTCACAAGGAGTGTGTGGTCCTCTGGTAAGTTGGACAGTAGTCGAAGTGAGTTGAGCCAATTTTTCGGCCATCCTTAAATATTTATTAATTTTGCCCTCAAAGAGTAGCTTCATTCATCCATTCATCTTCTGGCATCATCCATCAATTGAGACTAGGGCCTTCCCAAATTTTAATATGAACCTAGATATGGACGTTTTAAAAAAATCCCATTTCGGTTTCGGGAATTCCAATGATGCATTTGTCGGATTTGAGGATTAATTTTGGTAGGGAGTCAAAAAAATATTTAACTTTGCTACTATGTTTCTATTTCACCCAAATATATAGTCATATTCAATGCCAACCTCACAGTCCTTGTCAAGCTTTCATTGGCTTGATTTGTGAAGAATTTTTGGCATATCATATTGACAGATTCTTGAGCTTGAGCTTGAGGTTTGTTCTATTAGTTAGGATTGATTTATTTTCCCTACCCCAGAAATGTAATGATGTCTCTCTTGTACATAATGATAGATTATTCTTAATGGTCTTTTTTTATTTTGAGGGTGTGCTTTTATGAAATGTTTTTTTCTTTAAAAAAATGAAAAAGAAAATGCGTTCTAGTCTTTTATAATTTTTCTTACATGCCAACCTCTAGTTGAAATGCTTATGGTTTATTCCAGTTTAACAAGGTTGCTATTAAACCCGAAAAGAAAGTTTGGTGCAGGCCTCCACAAGGATAGCGTTTCTATGCTATGTTTGGAATTCAGTTTTATTAAGAAAAAAGTAAAGATAATAGGAGATTTCAAATTATTACTTATTTTCCTTTTTATGTTTTTTTACCTTTTATTTTATTTAACAATCAAACATATAATGTGATTTTATATATTTTTTTCTTTCTTTTTCTCTCACTCAATTTTTGATCCATACATAGCTTTAATAGGTCTAGTTTGAAGATGAGACTTCAGGTAATTTTCATGAAATAAACAGACTAAACCTACCAAATGGTTTCTCCTAATAATATAACCCAAGCTTAGTCTCTCAATAATTGGGGTTAGAGCCTACTTAGAGCTACACGCATCCAAGTGGCACTTGCTATGTTAATTTATGGCCATTCAAAAGCCTTAATTGTGGATTTAAACCTACAACCCACTTTAGATTAAGACAATTTGCCTTTTGCTTTTTCTTTTATTACTAGCTTTAGGTCAAGATTATTTAGTTAAGTGGATCAATCCTCTCCAAAGAAGAACCCTTTTTCTGTATAACATCATCCATTGACTATGCGCGCGGGGCTCAAATTTGACTCAGGCTGTGACAGATCATGCTTTAGGTAATTGAGGATAAATGCATGAACTTTGGGGGGTGTTGATTTTGATGTGTTTACCTTTATTTAATTAGGTTAGGTCATTTGTAGAATGGTGAAAATAAGACAAAAGAGAGGGTAAAGCCAAAACAAGAGTTGAGAAGTAGGCTGAAAAACAGGCTTGAAATGGACTCCTTTTCAACCTTCAGCCTTACGCTATTGTTTTAAATTACTCTAATATATTCATAGGGTTCTTGCTGCTTTGAATACTGTGTTTATGACTATACCGAGTTTATAAATGAACTGAGTATTTATAAATTGGTGAAGCTTATTCAAAGTTTTTTTCAAGCTGGTTTTAGTAATAAAAAAAAAAAGTCAAAATAAAATTTGACCCGTTTTGCTTATAAGCCAAAAAAATTAACCCGAAAAAGCTTGATAAAAAGCTCTATCAAATGGGCTCAGTATATTCAGTGTGTTTTTGCTGATTCAAGTCATGGGTATTCATAAACACAGTATTTCCTTAAGCTCTCAGTCCTTTACTTGGGTAAGCTTTTGTTATCAGACATTGGGTCCCTTGTTTGAAAAGCAATTGAGATAATGACATACAATTATGCATCATTGTAATTCAATGGACAACTGAACTAACTTTAATTTACTTTATGAGAGGTTTTGGAAGTCTTGGAGACAACACGATCTTCTTGTTATAATAAGTCTTTTGCTTTGCTTCCATGCACACTGAAATAGAGGAGTCTGTGCCAAGCCAATCATAGTAAATATGTGAATGGATGAGCAATTATGATTAAAATGAATTAGTTGTTGACATAAGGGGTTAAATGGTACAATATCACGTGTGTGAAGCGGTTATTTCAACATCGGAGGTAGAACATGAAAAATTTTCACCAACTACGTTTAGTATAGTATAGAATATATATATATATATATATATGAGCAATTATGATGAAAATGGCACCACATGGAAGATTAATGGTAAGTTGGCATGTCTCTGTTATGGAGTTGGATGTTAAATGACTCTCTCTCTCTCTCTCTCTCTCTCTCTCAATATGATCTCATATAACCTGCCAGGGGGGAGTCTTGTGTTCGACTTTCACTGACAACGCGCTGTCTCTCTTGATAGAGGTCTTACGGGTGGATTCGCGGACCCATTTGTTGGTTCAACCGGGTGGGTTCCAAGTCTAGAAAAAAGAAGAAAAAATTACAAAAAAGAAGAACAAAGAAAAAAAAAAGATGCTCTTGTATGTATAGGCAGTGAGCTGCTTCGATGTGGACAACAAATCCCCATCTGGATAACTTCCATACTTGAAATGGGTGGAAGTTTGTTTTTGGCAGACAATCAGAGGAAAAGCCCATCTTGTTCAAAATGGAAAGCCATGAAGTGCAGACAGAAGTATTTATCTACACTCTTGGCATTTGAATGGGAACTAGCTACCGACAGCGGCGGACTCAGTATTTTGATTTGCGGGGGTGAAAAATTTTTTTTTTAGTTGATAATAGAATCAAGGAAAATATTTTAATTTTTGAGGAATCAATACACTATATAATATTTTAAATATTTAAAAATTTACAAAAGTAAAAGAAAATTTAGCAATTTTGAAAGGGCAATACACTATATTATATATGAAATATCTAAAAATTCATAGGATATAAAAGAGATTTTCAAAATTTTGGGGGGTCGTGCCCCCCTCCGTTCATCACTAAGTAAGATGATTAATTTTAAGATAATGCAACAATTACGATAATAATTAAGATTCTATATATTAACATTAAATGTTTCTTACACAAAACAATGTTTAAATAAAAGTAAATGACAAATTACAACAACCATCTTCATTGTTTTATATTTTGAAACCTTTACAAAATAGTTTTATTGTCTACGGTTTTGAATATGTCCCTTTGAATATATGACACCAAGTAATCATTCATTCACTCATCTCTCATGCGATTGCGTAATGGAATCTTAATAATTTTCATTGTCAAAAAAGCTTTCTTAATCGATGCAATTGCAACTGGTAAAATCAATTTCAACTTCACAAGCAAATAGATTAATGAATTAACACTATTCTTCTTCGTTTGAACTCATTTTTTAGCAAACCCATCAATTTCTATTACTTCTGAAAATTTATCATTAGAGCTTACATATAGAATGTAGGTCTTAATTAAGTTGATTACTAAGTATCATAAGTTCAAGTGAAGAAAAATCATTACGATAAAACTCAATAAAACATAAAATGGGTCGAGTTAAAAGAAAAAAAAATTCCTCCAAATTTGAGGGGACTGTCCACTTACTCTCAGCCCTTGGTCGGTTCTCCCCCCTGGCTACGACATATAACTTGTCCACACTTCTTTTTGATTTCAGAATCTAGATCGTGGAGTGCCAACCTTCCACTGTTATTTTTGTTGCTTCTCAACTTCTAGATCTTGGATCTAATTTTTGTCAGAATTGGAGAACTCCAAAACCAATGGTATACAAACTGACACATTACTATGAGTTTAAAAACCAATATATTGCACTAAATTATATCTTAATATGTTTTGAATTTAATTTAAGAGAGCTGCTAGCTACAGTCGTGAATGTTAGTCGTGAGAACCATACTTAATTGGCAGGTCCAGTTAAGTTGATAGCCATCAGTCGATGACTAACCCTTAATTGCGATTGTGGCTAGCATTTTTTCTCTAATCTAAAGACTTGGTGATTTTGCTCTTTCATAGCCATAGATTGCTAGTTTTATTGAACTGAAGATTTTTACTTTTTGTCAAAATTTGGGAGAGTTGATATACCCTATATCAAAACAAGCACTCTTTTCAGTACATATATGCATGTAATTTTGGAAGATACATGGTAGAGAACCATTCTAGCTTATAGGATATACTTTCAGCATCTGAATTGTGGAATATCACATGCCTGTCAAAAATAAATTGCATAGGCCTCCAAATTATGGTTTAGGATTTGTCTCTACTTCAAAGCAATCCACTTTCAACATCTCCTACGCCTAATCTTATTATTAATAACTTGCAATGAGGTACACTGATAAGCAACTCGAGTCCATGGGATAGTTCATCTGAATGGGAACAGATTTTAGGATGAATCGGAACTCAGACATCTTGGATTCGAGTCTTACCTGTGCCAAGCCAAGCCGTAGTAAATATGGGAATGGACGAGCAATTATGATGAAAATGAATTAGTTGCTTGAAATAAGGGGTTAAATAGCACAATATCACGTGTGTGAAGCGGTTATTTCAACATCGGCAGTAGAACATGAAAAATTTCCACCAAATACGTTTAGTATCGTATAGAATATATATATATATATATATATGAGCAATTATGATGAAAATGGCACCACATGGAAGATTAATGGTAAGTTGGCATGTCTCTGTTATGGAGTTGGATGTTAAATGAACTCTCTCTCTCTCTCTCTCTCTCTCTGTGTCCGAATATGCGCTCGGATAACCTGCCAGGGGCTGAGAAGTCATAGGACTAAACCTTAAACTTGGATGGTCTTGTGTTGACTTTCACTGAAAACGTGCTGTCTCTCTGGATAGAGGTCTTGCGGGTGGATTCGCGGACCCCGTTTGTTGGTTCAACCGGGTCAAGGTTTCAAGTCTCGAAAAAAGAAGAAGAAATTACCAAAAAAAAAAAAAAAGAAGATGCTCTTGTATCAGTTGTATGTATAGGCAGTGAGCTGCTTCGATGTGGATAACAAATCCCCATCTGGATAACTTCCATACTTGAAATGGTTTGAAGTGTTTTTTTGGCAGACAATCCGAGGGAAAGCCATGAAGTACAGACAAGTTTTTATCTACACTCTTGGCATTTGAAAGGGGACTAGCTACGTACATATAACTCCTCTACACTTCTTTCCGATTTCAGGATCCAGATTGAGTACCAACCTTTCCAATGTTAGTTTTGTTGTTTCTCAACTTCAAGATCTTGGATCTAATGTTTGTAGGAACTGGAGACAGACAGGGATGAAGCTATAATATTGTACTAAGGGGCCAGTAACAAGTGGAGGGGGTCATTCCACATGATGCAGTTTTTTTTAGCTTGATGTATATTGTAGATCAGGGTAATTTTTCAAAGATAGGGGGCCCTGGTCACCATTGGCCCTCATGTACCTTCGTCCTTGACTGGAGAACTCCAAAATCAATGGTATACAAACTGACATATTATTATGAGTTTGAAAACCTTAATATATTGCACTAAATTATATCTTAATATGTTTTGGATATAATCTAAGAGGACTGCTAGCTATAGTCGCGATTAAAGATCAGTCACTAGCTGATGGCTGTCAACACAACTAGAAGCAATACTGTTGACAGCCATTAGTCAACGACTAACTCTTAGTCACAATTGTGGCTAACATTTTTCTCTAATGTAAAGACTTTTGATTTGGCTTTTTCATAGCCATTGATTGCTAGTTTCATTGAAGTGGAGCTTTTTAGTTTTTGTCAGAACTGGGGAGAGTTGATGTACACTACATCAAAACAAGGCCTCTTTTCTTTACATATATGCATGTAATTTTTGTAAGACACATGGTAGAGAACCATTTTTGCTTATAGGATATACTTTCAGCACATCAATTGTGCTTGCCACAAAATAAATTGCATAGGCCTCCAAATTATGGTTTAGGATTTGTCTCTACTTCAAAGCAATCCACTTTCAACATCTCCAACGCCTAATCTTATTATTTATAACATGCAATGAGATACGTTGATAAACAACTTGAGTCTATGGTAACCCGCATGGGATAATCTGAATGACAACAAATTTTAGGATGAATTGAAACTCAGACATCTTGAATTCAAATCTCACTTGGCGTGTTCCGAGTTTAACTGATACTAGTTATTTGCTAGTGATTACAATTATAGAAAGTTTGCTGTGCACAAGTGTTATTCAAACCCTATCAGGCTACCATGATAGTCTCGGGCACCCATCTCCTCAAAACCTATAATCTTCCCCCAAGACAAAACAAAAGGGTAGTGTCAAACTTGTCAAGCCAAACAAAACCTAGAGATATTATTAATTGCACCTATCAAACAAATAGCCCTCCTTTGGTGAAAACTCTTAAACATGAAGATTCCTTACTTTTTGTTGGGTTTCATGTCATTTTCCCTAACTTTACTGCAAGAATTTTGGTGTCCTAAGTCAATCTTATCAAACTCAATGCAACATGTTTTGTCCATTTGCTAAGATAGCTGAAACAGTTTATTTTTCCTGTCCTTGTATCAACACAGGTACCAACTATAAGCAGGCCATACAACAAGAAGGATGACACGAATAAAGTAAAACATTGTCATCACATATGCCAATAATATCTTACCACAAAAGCCAGTTTCAATTAAGAATTTGGTTATATATATATATATATATTGAAAGAAATATGGTAATTTTGGACATCGTTGGCTCGTAAACACATTTTATGCAAAAAATAAAAGGGGGGGGGGGGGGTCCAATATGGACACATCATGGCAACCATAGGAGGTGTCCTAATAGTCAGCTAGCTCTCATTTTATGTATGCAATTTTAAGTTCTATCCTTCTTGACGATTTTTGTAACAAAATATCATTTATGCAATGCATAAAGTTTTTTTGGTTCGTGTAAAAAGTGGCATTGCATGAGCTTGATAGAATAATCGGCTGAAAGTCTCGATGCCCTGTAGCTAAAAAAACAATTGAATTCATGAGAGTATCACTTGGGTAGCCAAAGTGCAAATTACAGTAGACATTTTTAATATTTAATAGTTTACACATTTATTGTCAACATAAGTATGAAGGACTCAATTCCTTCATTAACCAATTAAAGATCTTTCTAATGTGTAAGATTTTTAATCTATTATACATTAAACTCATGTACATCTCTTGAAGAATCATTTTGAATTAGACAGTACTGCTTCGGTTTCTCTTTCAAACTTTTGTAATACATATGGCATAGTTGTCAAGGTATCTTTTTAGCAAAAATTGAGATTATGCCATAATTGTTGATATCCTTTTTGTTAAATGGTACATCAACCTTTTATAAATGAACCATTGAATCAGTTGGCAATAGTTATCTCTTATTTAAGTTCACCATAAATTTTAGTTAACTATAAATTTTGAGTTCATCATAAATTTTAACCAGCTCCTCAATTGTATTTTATGCATATAGACAAAAAGGAATCAAATTTGAACTGTAACATGGCATTTTGAAACCCCTCAAAATTTTAAAAATTCCATTCAAAATACATACACATTGTATCCAAAAAGCTTTGGCTTGTTGTTCGTATCTTATTGTCTTTAATTTTGTAAAATTGAAAAACTAAGCTAGAAACATTAGTAAGAAGTTCATGTGAATTGAGTTAAACCTTGAAGAAATTTGACATAATAAAATTGAGTTATACGGTTCTATTTATTCACTCAATTTGTTCAAGGAAAATAAAAAGAAAAGAGAAAATATATTTGAATAGTCGCATATCTTGGTACCCTTTCTGTTAAAGGGTGCATTAGTCTTTTTAAATGAAGTATTATTGTTGTGGGGAAAAAACCCCCGGCCTAACCCAATGGGTGAGGTTCAATCTATGTAATTTAAAGTTGGGGCTGTTTGGCGGCCCAGATCAGAAATAGAGAGAGAGAGCCGGCCTTGACTGCCGACCTCCTCTCCACTGTAGCTCAAACCGCGAAAGGCGGGCCCAAACCGCTAGCGGTCTTCAAGCATTAAATGCAGAGTTGACTTGCATTAAATGCACAAGTAGCTGCCCACGCAACGTCGACGTGCACGTCCGGTCAGCCGGAATCCCCCGCGACGGTGCGCTAGCTCCTGTAAGTAATCAAGCGGCGTCAATGATGATGCCTACCCAGCAGGCCATGAGAACCTGCTGATAGGTCAAGGCAAAACACACTTCTTCGAGAATTCTATAAATACCCAAGGCATCGAGACCCATGTATGGACAGTTAATTCCAAGTATTCAGAACTTTAATTCGTTTTTATCTCGACTAAGCTTGCTGACTTAATATTCGGAGTGTGATCGGCCCACTAAAGATCGACCTATTCTAACCTTCTTGTCTTGCAGAAAAAGTTTAAACTCATCCATTTAGAGCTTGAGTGTTCGGTCCAGCCTTCTCAAAAAATTCCACTTACCATTGTCATTCACCTCTATTACTGTTGGTACTGATCCTCTAATAATTACTATCTCTCTATGCCAATAGTTTACGTCATCCACACGTATCAATTGTTCTTTTTCTGTTTGTGAGTTTAAAGCCATTTTTGAAAACGAAACGAAAAGAGTGATTTGATTTGATTTTAAACTGGTTTTAGGTGCAATTTAAAGGATAAAAGATACCTTAATCACCAATTGTCAACACCTTCCCAATTAAGCCAAGCATGCTTACGACGTGGCGTAAATGGATACCGACACGTGGAATGCAGGGCAAAGGGACTATTCCACTTGCCCGCGCAGAAGGGCAGGTCTCTGTATCAGTCCATCTGTATTTGAAAGTTCAAAAAACTGGAAAGAGGACAGCAGGGACGATCGTTCGATGGTTCGAGCGGGCCGTCATTAATGCCCCTCCGGCTCAATCACTATCTCCCTCTCTTTCACCGTTTGCCTCATTACTACTGCTACTACTTCTCCCTTCGTCGCTGATTTTCTCTCTCTACTTTCTCTTTTTATATCTGCATTTCTCTCTCTAAACAGTTTATGAGCTCTCTCTCTCTTTCTCTCTCTATTTAGATTTTGAAGATCTGTAGTCGGATTCTCTTTCTATGGACCGTTCGTGTTCGAATTTAGCTGATAATCTAGGGTTTCTGCCCTTGTGATCTTCTCGGATCCTTCCTCTATCCACTTTGAGGCACTCTCGCGCTTTTCTCGATCTCAGATTTTCTCGGAAAATTCCTTTTTCTTTTGCTTTTCTCTTTTTGTCTTTCTTGCATGAGTGAAAATGGAGAGAGTTCGGCAAAAGAAGTCGAAGGTTCCTACCATCAATGAAGGTCACTTTCTCTCTCCCTCTCTCTCTCATAAATTTATGTGCGTTTGGTTGCAGAGAAAACCGAGGAATGAGGAGTCTTTTTTCTTTCCGAATGTATGTGTGTTTGGTTGCTGAGAAAGTTGAGGAAAAGCAAAGAGAACGAAGTTTTCGGGATTTTGTTTGATGTTTTTCTTGTTAATGAAAAGTTAAAAATTTCACCTCAAAGAGGCGCAGATAATTGATTTTGCTCATTTTGGTGATTTTTATTAAAGAATTTTCAATTTTCAAAGAATGGAGGCTTGAAATTTGGAAATTTTGCTTCCTTTTCCTTCATTTTCTCAGCGACCAAACGGAGCCTTTGTGTTTATTTCTACTTTGTTTGTCTCTTAGCTCTTTGAGGAGCGTGGAGCTCATTTGTTTGTGCTTTTGTTAAAGTAAGCTTTGTTTGCAAGTAGAATTGAGTAGTACCTTTTGTTTAGTGGTATCAAAATGATTTTGTTTGTTCTTTATTAATTTTGAGGGTTATCATGAGGAATAATTGCAGTGTCTAGTGCTCTAAAAGTCCTTATCTTCAGTTTATTTAGTACTTCTCTGTGTGTTGAATTCTTTGTTTTCTGCATGCCATTTTGTGGCATTGCATTTCCTAATGTTTATTTAGAAAATCTGACTTGTCATTTCTTTTTTCCCTCTATTTTTTTTTTATTGAATTATGAGTTACTCTGGATAATTTTTTCAAATGAAGTTAGTGTTTTAGATCACATAATGTGTTCTTTCAATTGCATGTTGTTTCCATCCATTTTTTCATGGCTTTAGTTTTGGTGATTTGAAACTTCTATATACACAATTTGCAGCCATCTGTGTGTGTAGTCATATGTATATATACCACTTTGGAATGGCCATCCTATAATTTGTTTTCTATATTGATTTCCAGGAAACAGGCACACTCAAAGACAAAGTAGTGTACCAAAATTGGCATCAGACTCCAGTTCTTACAGCGCTAGTACCACCAAGGACGATTTGGTGAGTTGATTTCTTGTTTGTGGTTATATTTGAGCTTCATGTTCTGAATTTGTGTTTTTTAACATTCAATTTTGAGTAGTCATCGAGAAGGAAATGCTGCTGCTGAAAAATGTTAATACTGATTCTTCTTCCTTTGTGTATGCTGAATTTTCTGTAGTTCACGTGTGATTTGGGGAGGAGCTCTTCAAGACGAGCTACTGGAACCCCAATAAAGAAGTTATTAGCAGAAGAAATGTCAAAAGAAACTGAGTCAAATAGACGGCCCTCTAGTGTTATTGCCAGATTGATGGGTCTTGATGGGCTGCCACCTCAGCAGACCCTTCATAGACAAGATAAGGGGTTCTTGGAAACTTATCGACAGAGGACTGCATCAGTAGGATCCCAAAGCAATGGAAAACAATATGAACGCCGGTTGAATAGGAAAAACTCAATGGAGCAGCAAGAATTTAAGGATGTATATGAAGTTATGGAAACGTCAAAGGTTGATAGGGGCAACCCAGCAAAAGGGACTGTAAACCCAAAGCTTTCTGAAGCAGAGATGGCATTCATTAGGCAGAAGTTCATGGATGTGAAACGTCTTTCCACAGATGAAAAGCTTCATAATTCAAAAGAATTTTGTGATATGCTTGACATGCTGGACACCAACAAGGACCTATTGATGAAATTTCTTCAGCAGCCAGATTCCTTGTTTACTAAGCATCTTCTTGATCTGCAAGGTGCTGCTCCCAGATCACAATGCAGTCGCATAGCCGTTACAAAGCCATCAAATTTGGAAAAGTATGAAAGCAATATCATTGGCTGGAAATCAGAGAAAGAGACTTTACGGTGTGACACTAGCTCTCATCGGAAATATCATGATGGTGTTTCTACCCACCCAGTCAATCATTGTGGTGCTCGAAAGCCTCTTAATTCATCAAAAATTCAATTAGAAGGGAAGCATGAGACAGACATCCTTCCAACAAGGATTGTTGTTCTGAAGCCGAACCTTGAGAAGGTGCGGAATGCTACTAAATCTGTTTCATCACCATGTTCTTCACATGGTTATCTGTCAGATTGTAGGAAGCAGATGGAATATCCGAGTATTGGCACCGGGGAGGCGGGACCAGGGGTTAAGAAAAAATTATCTAGTGATGCAGGTTTTTTGAGGCCTAAGTCTAGAGAATCCAGAGAAATAGCGAAGGCGATTACTAGGAGAATGAGAGAAGGTTTTGGCAACGAGCTGATAGATTTGCCGTCCATATTTTGGGGATATGCTGGGGATGAGAGCTCATATAATGTGTCTGGAAGTGACTCTGCAAGCGAATCAGAGGTGACAATGCTGACTTCCAGAAAGTCCTTTCACTTTAACAGGCGCAAGCCCTCATCATCGCATTCATTTGAGTCATCTGTAAGTAAGGAGGCCAAGAAGAGACTCTCAGAGAGGTGGAAGATGTCCCAAAGGTATGAGGATGTTGGAGCAGTTGGTAAGGCCAGCACTCTGGGTGAAATGCTTGCTTGTCCAGGTAGGGAATCGAGGACAGAGAATTTGAATCTGATGATTGGTCTTGATGGGTCCAGCGATAGATTTGCTGGGAATGACAAAATTGAGGAGTGGAATAGTCCTTTGGGTATTAGTAGCAGGGATGGTTGGAAGGATGGATGTTGCAGTAATTCTTCCAGATTGAGATCTATTCCTGCTTCATCTGTTGGCTATGGTGGTCCTAAAACAAGCATGCAATGTGAAATTCCTGACCAGAACAGTTATTTGATGGCAGGAGAAGCCATGAAGCAGGGTAGAAATAAGTCAAACAAGGGTAATTTCAATAAGAAAGAAGTCCCTTCATCCAGAAACTTAAGGTCCAGCAACAAGAAATATCAGTCCCCTTGCCACATCTATAGTGATAGTACTGACTCTTTGGACAAAAAGCAATTTAACGAGTCTCAATTGGAGACTCTTTTAGAGAAAGATCCCTCTGAACTGAAGTCTTTGGTTCCTGAGGTGCCAGCTAATAATTTCAACAGTACAAGCTTGATTGCTGATGCAAAGGTGGCTGCTGAACATGAGGATATGACCATGTCTGCTCAATCTCTTGATGAGCTGCCCCAAAATCCATCACCTTGTTTCTTAGGAAATGACATTTCTTCTACTCCTGGTCCAGAGGATTCAAAATCACAGGTTTGATTCACTTTCTAATAATAGTCTATCAATTCTTGTTGACATAACATAGATGCAGTATTATGATAACTGTGGTGCCCTTTTTCCCTTTTCTATACCTTATAAGGCAATGTAATTTAATTAGCTTGATGCTTTTTTCATTTCTTTCCCAGTATGATCAAATTTGATGAACCTAAGCCTTGTGCATTGTGTGTTGGCCTTTCATGTCTTTGTTGGATGTTTTTTAAATGTGTTTAGCTGTTATCTATATGTACATGGCTGTCAATATCCCATTATAAATGAGTACTGCATGATGCGTAAATTGTACTGTATCTTGCAATACGGTGAGATAATAGAATGAAAAATCGTTCCATAATGCCAGTAATGGCCGTTATATAATGGTAAAGGCAGATGCCACATCTCCTACGGGCGCTTCATAATGGCATAATTTGACCCATGGGTAGTGGCTGAGAGTGTTCGGAATGACCATTATGCCACTATGGCAACTGTAACAGCTGTTACAGATGGTAACAACAGCAGCAGCATTGCTTGGTGGCGGTAGCAGCATAAAAGAAGAAGATCGCCGTCATCATCTCCCACTCACCCCGGCCATAGCTTCCCTTCTCGTTTCACCTCAAAGAAGAAGAAGAAGAAGAAGAAGAATAGGATGAAGAAAAGGAGATTACTTGTACTGCCGTAGAAGAAGAAAAAGATTGCCCACTGTCTACTGCTAGCCGAAGGTTCCCTTCTGAGTTTGCCTCAAATAGTTCATCTCTAACACCACACCAACACCCCCCCCCCCCCGCGCGCCGGCGGGAGATCAGGTCTCTTGCTTCAATTCTGTTTGTGTGTGTATTGCTTGCCTCATGTTTGATGATAGATCTTATCTTCTTTTTTTCTTTTAAAGAGAAGATGACAGATCTTATCTACTGGTGTAGGATTTGATGTTAATATTTT
Organism: Euryodendron excelsum; assembly: GCA_033060915.1. Classification (NCBI taxonomy): domain Eukaryota; kingdom Viridiplantae; phylum Streptophyta; class Magnoliopsida; order Ericales; family Pentaphylacaceae; genus Euryodendron; species Euryodendron excelsum. The sequence continues at coordinate 4,364,779 of CM065395.1, forward strand.
CCAATCTTAGATTTTTAACCCAAGTTACCGACAAGAGTAAAGTTAAGTTCTGATTTAAACAATAGATGTATAAGTTATTAAGACTGTTATATAACTTATATTCTAAATAATATTAATGTTATATAAATATTGTTATTTCATAATAGCTTTAAGTAGTGTTATATACTCTATTCAAACTTACTATATTCATACTCGATATTACATTTAAGTTCATTAAATTTCATCGGAAATCATATAAAGTAATAGGATAAATAATTTTGGAGTCATAATATGCGTAACAAGAGATCTTACAAAAATCTGTGACTGTGTCTCATTTTGCAACATCTGCTACGCACTAAGTCCATTACACCACAATCGTGTCTCGGTCCGTGATTGCGATTTATTTCGATAGGTTAGATACATGATATGTATGATATATGCACTAGTTTGACTTCCTTTGGGATCTTTTGAGAAAATCTATTCTTAAATTTTCCTTCGAAAAAATTAATTCTATTGCTTTGAATTTATGGCAAATATATATATATATATATATATTGTTGTGTCGAACTTTGAAGTTTCATTAACATTAAGGAGAACGTTTAGAGGTTTTCTTTTGCTACTATGAATGGAATGGGGTAGGTAAAAAGTTTGAACACTTCTAAGGTGTTGTGTCTGTGTTGGACAACCAGACTCATCGAACACCAACACTCATCAAACACTTTTTGAAATGTGTTGGACACGTGTCTAAATGTATCCTATTATTATTTTTATTTTTTATTATAATTGGACACCTTTGGACACTTGGGGGGTCACATGTGTCCATTGCTTAAACACACATGAAACAAATCACAACAACTTGGGATCTAATAATAAGATAAAAAAAAGTTTGAAATTATACCTATTAATCCCTCATCCTTTAGACTCTTTAATTTTAGTAATTCTACAACCCAAAGCTTCTAATTTGTTTATGAATAGAGCTTGATAAACACTTTAAGGAGGAAATACCTCACATGCAAGCATACAAATCAGAATTAGCTACCTTATATAACTCTGGTTGAACCTAGCACGATTTTCTCTTTATCTATTATAGATAATGCTATTTTTTTATTCAATACCTAATTCTTTAAGTGATAGTCGATAGTTTGCTTGTCGAGACTTTAAGTTCAAAGAATCAAATTATTTTTTATGCTTTATGCCTTTATGGGGTTGAAGTCATAAACTTGGGCCTAGTTGCTGATATTATTCTCTACATCCGTACTACTCTCTTTAGAAACCTTATTAGCAACCACCAACTTGACTACATAGCAAAGTATTTAAGTCCTTAGATTTAGATGTCGGTAGCTTTTTATCGATTGAGCTCTAAGAAATGAACCTCTTTTAGGGATGACCCAAATGATTGGGTCTTGCAAGAGATAGGTGGCTATAGGATTGGGGCTTTCCAATTGCTTGTCTTTCTGCTTGCACCCCCAATTAGTCCCATGCCATAGAAGATTTGCTACTATATCTTTGATTATTACCCTTGTTGGACTTTTTAAGTCCATACCTACCCTAATGGAATAATAAAACAAAACCTTAAATATCTCATTAGTGTTGGGTGATCTTAGACTGTTCTATAGTGAGATATAGAATAAGAGGGAAAAACTTCATTTTTGAGAGTCAAAGTGATGGTGACCTGATTACTACATGTTAGGGTGAAGACGATGACTCTGAACGTGATAATCTTGTGACTCTGGGATTCGTGTGATAGGGCAAAACTGACCAACCAATAGAAAGAGACAGATAAAGATGGAGGGATAGAGATTGAAAGTGATATGTACGAAGAAACCCTATCATATTCTTTAGTTACAGAGGGTGAGGTTCATTGAGAAAAAAACTGTAAGTAAATTACTTAAGTAGCATATAGATTCAGCAGGGCAGACGGAGTTCCTTGGACCTGATCCAACCAAGGGTTTGAATAAAGTGTAGCAATTTTTTTCCTCCCCATGCTACCTTACTTAACTAGCAGTGCCCGCTACAAATTCCACCCCTTAGGGATGGAGAGTGTAGGGCAAGTTGCTTTTTATGGGTTTATTGCCGTACCTATGATGAGTTAAGTTGTTATTGAATCTCTAAAAATTGGGAAACCACTCATGATTTCTTGTAACTTTGTCAATTAGAGTTTTTGATGAGGCCATAATTAAAGTTAATCCATAATGTGTAGCATGGAGATGATTTGATCATCTATGTTGTGGCTATATCAGATAAATAGCCTCCAAATAGGTCCTTCGCTTGGTTGTTGGCCTAGGAACTTTAGTAGAAGTACAGGTGACTCTTATAGACTCTTCCAATTCAGAATCTTGATGGAGGGAATTTGTCTTTGTGGACTGTTAAAGGAGAGTATGCTTGTAGAGGGAGTCTTTTGGGAAATATGGTAGGCACTGATTTGGAATTTAACCACCAGAGGTGGGATGGGTGAGAGCATAGGCGACTTAGAGAGAGAGAGGGAGACACAGAGAGAGAGAGAGAGAGAGAGAGAGAGAGAGGGTTGGATATAGTGCACCAAATTCTCTAAGCTATTTAGGGGAGGTTACTTGCTTGGAGACAAAGTAGGAGGGCTACTATTTATAGGAGGAGTCCAACCATGGAACTTGCTCACGACACATGCCCAGGGACAGGTGGCTGGCTATATGAGGTCTGACATTCTGTTAGTGGAATGACCTAATTGGTACCAAAGATAGTGGAGCCAATTTCTGCTAAGACGTTCAGGTAGAAGAGGTAGCGGGAGCATGCCCCTCAAGTATAGAAAGGTTCAGAGTACGTCACGTGTTTTTATCTTGGTTTGGAGAATGTGTTTTAGATCTCTCTTTGTAGGATTGTCCTAGGTAAAAGTCACTTCAAGAGAAGATGAGATGAGTACCTTGACGAATGCTCAATTTTAGCAACCAAGCCTCTTTACAGATTCATAATGGGATTGCTGGAGTACTCTATGACTAGAAAACTGACCTCGAGGGGGGCCCTTAGGCTGTGCTTTCAATATAGGTTGGCGTGAGAGCATTAAGGTGCTATTGGAGATCCAACTATAAGGCATAAGAGGTGAGGACTATTCTCGATGGAGAATTGCTTAGCCAAACCGAGTGAAGGTTGAGCGTGCTATCACAAGTGGAGCTATTGTTTAACGAGCTATTACAAGATAGAGTATATCATCTCAGTTTGAGAAGGAAACGTTTCCTAGCCAAATCATTGACATGCCAAACCATCTTTTCGGGGTCTCAAAAGGGCATGTGAACACATTCACGTTAAAATGGTAAATTGGTAATTGAAAAGAGATCAAACTCTACTTCTTATGGAAAAGGTAAGACATTTGGCTCAAGAATGAGTTGATTGGCATCATCTTGACCTTGATGTTGGTAGGATTTAATAAATCTTATTAACCTAATGTGTACTTGAAGCATGAGTGGAGTCATCCATTTTGATTTGCATAATTATGCATGATATCTCAATAGGATGACTTCTACTCACATAGCTCGTACCACTATATGTCCTTATACTGGTCCCATAACATGCATATGGCGAATGGTCATTAACTTTATATTTATTATGTTTCAGAAAATATTACATGGGGAATACAAAGCTTCGTCTAATGGAATTTTTTATTTGTAAGCCGGTAGCTGTAGGTCATCCATATGATCCTCAATCTTCTTCCCATGGTTTTTTTTGTTAAAGTACAGGGCTACGAAGGCATTAAGTGGGACGTGCAATAGAAGTGGAGAATTATGTACTGTAAAATCTATGGAGGAGCCATCTATGTTGTCAACGCAATATGATACTGCCATTGACGTGGTTTAGTGCCAAGATCTTGGGCACCCGCTGTTTAAAGTAGACGTTTAATAGGAAAATAAACTCATTATGAGTATTGGAACAAATGAGGCTGAACAAAAATGTTTTCTAGTTGCTAGATGGTCTTTGCGTGTTGCCTTCCATATATTTCTTTTGATAGTTATTGCAAAGAGCCTTTGCCTGAGATACATTGCAGTTTACGGAGATTTGTGGATATTATTTATTTATAAAAAGTATGTGGTTTTCAACTTTTCATAAATGAATGCACTTTCTATGCATAGTTTCTCCCACTCGTGCATGAGCAAAACGTGTTTTTATGCTTTGTTTGCTTCTAAAATTCATGGAGATTTAATTTATTGCTAGCGACAGTCAATGACATTTGCAGAGCGACCTTCTCTTCCTCAAGTTGACATGTTTCCATTTTTCCAATTGGTAAAATCTGACAATTGACCAAAAATTAGAGAAATTATTGTTTACGAAAGGAAAAAAAATAAAGGAAGAGAAAGAAGAATGACATGGAAAAGTTTCCCTATGATGATGGTTCCATTTGCAGCAATGGCTCCACTCCTCTCCCCAGCTTTTTTCTCTTGCTCTCTACACCCTTTTTCTCTCCTTAAGATATGTCAAAGAACAAAACCAATCTTAAGATTTGTAAAACCCTTACTTTTCATGACCACGTCTCTTTGTCTCTCCTTGATATGATTTTTATTCAACATTTAGCTCATTTGAGATGTTGATAAGAGAAAAGTGATTTCAATCATCCTCAATATAATTGAAACCAAATCTTAGGATACATAAAACCCTAACTTTTCATGACCACGTATGTTTGCCCCTCCTTTGACACGACTTTTATTTGACATTCAGTCATGGGTAAGAGAGAACAAATTTCATGTCGGTATCATCCTCAAAATTGTTGTAACCAGAATTCCTTATTGTTCGTCCCCTTTCTTTTTCCCGCCCTCTCATATGGTTTTATCATTTTTCCTGTACCCTTAATTGCAACAAAGGATGAGCTCTCCCTCTCTCCCTCTTAATCACACACACACACACACACACACAAGAGCAATAGGAGTAATTTGCTTTAAATGTATAAACCAATCTCTAAACACAAAGCTTGCAGCCCTAAAAGATGGTTACATATAATATCCTACATAAGAGAAAGTTATAAATTGATTTCACAGAGTCTTGTTGCCTTGAACAAGGATTTATTTCCTTTTCATTTTTGTTTCTAGAGTATTATACCTTTTAACATAAGAGGTTTGGTTGAACAAATAAGGAAGGTTGATTAATAGATAGGGCAGGAGAGCTGAAGAGGTGATTATTGAAGGGAATAACATAATTGCTAATTGCAGGAGAAGAAAGAAATCAGTGGTGACTAGTGAGTCAACTATTGACATTGGTTGTCAGAGGGGAAGCTCTACGGTTGGTCAATTTATAATAGATAGGGTGTGAGAGTTGAAAAAGGGATTGTTGAAGGGAATAACAAATATGTTGGTTGCATAGGAGAATGAATCCCTGGTGATCGGCAAGAAAAGTGTGGGAGTTGAACAGAGTTGTTGGTTGAGTGGAGCGTAACAAGGAGCGTTGGCTTTACTTCAGCTCTCAGGGTGTGAGGGCTTTGAGAGCTGGTTGCATAAGGAGAAAGAAATCACTTGTGACTGGTGAGCACCTGCGCATTGGCCAACTTGCTAGCAAAGTTGGGGAAGAGTTGTGAATTGCAGTTAACGAGGCCTGCTTTGAACACTGATTGATTTTTTTAATCAAATTTGTTATATTTTTGGATTTTGTTCCATTTCTTTTTAAATTATGCAATTGGCTTTGATGGGTTTCCAATTTCCTATTAATGCGTACTATAAATGTGTTGAGGTGAGAGGTTGATGGTTTAAGCGTGAGTGTTCAAATGTATGTGGTTAGCATTTTTATTTGGACTACAAATTTGTTAACGAATTTGATGGTGAGTCCATTAGCAATATTCTCGTGCTTTGTCAGTTGGTAATAAAATTAAGATCCAAATTGGTGTCCAAAAAGAAATGACATTGTAGAGCACAAACAACTAAATTGGGATTAAGATTGCTACATAGGCACCAGAAAGGTTAGTAATGTAATTTACCTAATCATATGACTGTAGATCTTGGGTCCTCAGTTTTAAAAATTAGTTGCTTTGCTGCGTAATGGCTTCTACGCATTGGTTTTGAGTATTTTGATCTAGTCACTAGCTGCTATAGCTATGAGATAGAAATTAGGTGTAATAGCCTATAATGGTAGCAGCAGTTGAAAATGTGATTTTTAAAAGCTGTTTTTTTTCTTTGTAACTATTTTAATTTTTTTACAAACCCAAACCCTCTAAAACTCCTCTTCTAAAGAGCACATGCTTTTCTAACTAACAAAACTACAAGATTTGATGGTGAATTTTGCTTCTCAAGATTGGAAGATTGCTGGGTATACCATTTTCAACGTAACTTAGGATTTTTGTTTTAGAACTCATCTGTAACTTAGATAAATAAAATTAACCTAGATGTACTTATCTTAGTTTAATTTTTGTTGGTAGACTTTCTTGGATATATGCCCTGTTTGTTTATGTTTCCCTTTTCATTTTTGTTTTTGTATTTTGTGTTCTCAAAAAAGCAAAAAGAATGAGAACTTACGTTTTCATGTTCTCAAAAATAAAAAAATCGGACCTTAAAAAATACCATCATTTTCATATTATTTTCATTTTCATATGAAAATGATTCCACAAAGTTAGAAACACCTCTTTTTTTTGTTCCTAAAATTGGAATGTTTTTGGAAAAAATTCTTGAAAACATGTTTCATAATTGTTTTAGCAAACATCATATTAGCGAATACATTTTTTAGAACCAATTTGTCAAACGTAGTTTCAGTGTAGAAAATGAAAATAGAAAACAGGAATCGAAACTATAACCAAAATGGGTTGATTTCTGAAGTGTTATTGGTCAAGATTATATATTTTAAAATTAACCTTAGTAGTTTTGATTTTGTTTTACTATAAACAAGCTTTTATAAAGTATTAACTATGTTTAGCATTTTGGTTATATTTTGATCCTTTAAGTACATTTATAACCTCAAAACTAGTAATTATTGAAGGAAAGTATGTATGTTCTTCTTGACAATAACTTAGCAATATTACAAAATTAAGTACCTGTAATAAGTAATGGAAATTGTACAAAATCATAACTAATAGTTATAATCCCAAATTTATGTGATTCTAAAATTAAAACATGCACATATGTATGACTTGGAGGACTTATGTGAAGAAAAAGGAAATTCACGGCTCTATCGTTACACAACATCTATGTTTTATGGATTCAGATACAAGTGTTGGGTGCGGGTATTTGTCTGTCGGATTTATGTAATTCTCATGTTCAAGGAGATCAACACAAGGCTAGATATCATATTTCTTAAATGCTCATTTTATTTTTAGAGTAAAATAGTGTTTACAAAGTAAAATGGAGCATTTTATGCATAAAATGATAGTCCTTGCATAGTTATATAATAAATTCAACTTCTAATGATTACTTATTGGGTGGATGTCTTACTAGGCATACTAGAAACATATTCCATACCCTTACTCAAGTGTTGAGTATCTAACAGGGTTATTTCACAAATTTATAAGAGTACATGTAACATAACGTAACATCCGTTACGTCTTGGAAATGTGGAACCATAACTACTACGGTTATGATTGCTACTATCGTTACTTAAAACTTTGATCAACCTCCTTGTCTTTGATGAAATGTTTCCTTTTTGTATCCTAAGATCTTTCTTGATAACCTCTGAGAGTGTGCCAACGTCGATGGTCGTAATTAGAGCTATACATGGGTTGCTTTTGGTTCGGGTTATTGAGAAGCCCATATTTGAGTGGAAGTTAATCTGTTTTGGAAAATTCGACCTAGAACCGAACCAAAGGCCCTTCTAAACCGGACCAAAGTCACCAAACCAATTTTCTTCTTCATTTTACTGATGGTTTGTTCTGATACACCCTAAAGTTTAGATTTAGGGCCTATGGAATATGAGGCCTCAATGGTTCCCTAAGAAGTTCAAAGAAAGCTGCCTAGTTCGGCCTACTATCACGTAGGGCTCCCCAATGAGACTAAAATAACAAAGTTGCCCTTTTTACTTATGCAGCAAAGAGGTACGAAAGCTTTAAATGAACCCTGTTGTGGGATAAATTTCCTTGTAAGCTGTACTTAGTTAAGATTTCTCCAACATTGAGTAAAAAAGTAAAGAAATTTATGTCTCTTGCTTTATAACCCCGGCCCCTCACTTTGCATGCTGGTATGTCTCTCGAGCGACGGCCATATCACGGAACTTTCGGGATTATTCGGTCACCACAGTTATATTTTGGAGCATTGCTCAGTATATATTGAGGCAACAACCAAAAATGGAGTCGACCTACTCGGGTCTCAAAATTTTGGAACTAGAAGAAGCATAAGACAAACAAACCAAATCAAACTCGAATTTGTTGGGGTTCCGTTTGGTCTTGGTTTCTTGGGTTGTTTGTGTACCCCAAGTTGCAAGCCCACCTAAACCCCTATGGTTAACAAGGTTCAACCTTGTCCCATGATGATGAATGCTTTGATCCTCAATTCTATTGCGAGTGTTGTAGGACTAGGTTACCTAACCTTTGTAGGGCACGTTATATAGTATCGACTATGTGGGCCAATTCATGTATAATCCAATGGTCTTTCTTGTCTAGATGGGTTATATCTATTGAACTAATCATTCCATTCGGCTAAGCTATAATTCCCCACTAACTCCCTCCTACCTTCTTTGATTCGGATTGAGCTAGTTGTTCCCCTACTAAATGTTTAGAAGAATGCTTTCTACCTTTTGATATGGTAATTATTTCTTAAGTGAGGAAAGAAACTATTGCTGTGTTGAGGGCAAATGCTGGATACCAAGTTTTAGCTTCCTGTTCCTTGTGCACTTAGGTTATCCTTTCTAGTACAAGATAGTGGTCTCTCTCTCTCTCTCTCTCTTAACCACCAATAATTTTCTCTCATATGTTTTTTCCTTACTCATGACAATTACCCTGCTTCATTTGCACTCCAAGTTGACTTTGAGAAAGAAGGGCTTCTATTTACATTAAAATAGATTCGTAATTGGTTGAGAAAAAATAGTGTGTGGACAACTCATTACCTGTGTTGTTTTGCTGGTTAATTAAGTTGTGATATCTTGATTAGTCTTGGAGATTTTCAAAATAATGATGGTGTCCAATTTGAGAAGTTATTTCACTACAAAAAGAAATAAATTTGGGTGTCACTGTGTTAGAATCATTTCCAAATATTTACTAAAGAAGAAAAAAGAGGGATCATGTGAAACCTATGGTCACAGTCATGTCCAAGTGATGAGACCCAATAGTTGGACCTAGAATCATGTCTGTTCTGATAATGGGGCAAAATAGTTGAAACCATTTTAATAAATGATGAATTGCATGAACCAACTGTAAGGAGCATAGAAGTTATTTTATGAAAAAGGTGTTATCTGCATCATGGGAATCGAAAAGATTCAAAACGTTGTGATCATAAGAACATGTTTATTCCAACAAGTGTAACTAAGAGATGCAGCTTTACATGAATGGACAGTTTTTAGTGGATATAACCTTCGTAAAGAGGCCCTAGAAGCCTATAAATTGGCCCCAGTACCAGCCATCTGAAAAAAAGCATCATACTTCGGTTTGACTTTCTTTAACCATTTATCCACCAAAGATTTATCAGGAAGTGGGATATTGAAGGGATTCTTTTTTACTATTTATTTGAAATTCTCATAGACAGCATAAAGCTTTAGAGTATTTTCTATGTTGATTCTACTGTGTATCGTCTGCTTTATTGTTTTTTCTCTTTGCTTATTTTTATTAGTTCCACATTGTTGTTTGTTGTATATGAGTTTAGGGTCCAAATGTTCAAATTGTAATGCTCTTGTTTGGAGAAAGATAAATAGAGAATGCTATACAGCTCTGGATCTGTATATTTGTATACAACCACGGACCCACACACATACAGGCATTTGCAAATACACTTGTGTATCCACCACTCCCCCTTCTCATTTTCATTTGTCAATTTTAAGTGTACAGTTGGTGTGCAGTTTTTGTATTGGTTTGAGGGTCACAACAATATTTGTGCATGTAAACATTTGTACAAAACCATGATAGGCCATTTCCATCTTTCCCTTTTCAGTTTTGGTTTATAGTTTTAGTGTGTTAGGGAAGTAAATGAAGCAAGCTAATGATGCATGCTACATGTTTCGTCTTCTACATGCATATCATTACTGCATATCAAACATTAACTTTGGCATTGGCGGAAGGTCCAGGGTCTACACCCATGCTAGGAGCTAGACCACAAGTGTCGAGTTTGGACATCACTGTGTTTGTTTGTTCAATCTGATGCTCCCAAAAAAATTCCATTAATTTTAGGTGTTGAGAATAAGTGTGCAAAACCATGTTTTCAATGCTTTAGAGCGAGGTGACACAGGTCTGCAAGGTTTTGCAGGCTACTTTTTGGAATGACTGGATAACCAGGATTGACTCCTAATCTATAAGCAGAATCAGTTTGTTCTATTATTTTGTCTTTTCATCAACTTAAATATTAATTTGGAGTCTATTGATATTATTGATTGGTTCTATCCATTTTGCATATCTAGGATCTCCGTAATACATACAGTAAATGCTTGCAAGATACTTCTTGTGAAAATTCCCAGATAATTAAATTTATGAAGCTTCTTTTATGTTGTTCCAGGAACCTCAAATTGGACCATCTGAAGATTCAATTCCGCTACAGTGCCCCATACCTGAACCACAATCTCCAGCAAGCTCAAAGGAGGCCGAACATCTGAGTCCAGTGTCAGTTCTGGAAGCCCCTTTTACAGAAGATGTATCATCTGGTTCTGAATGCTTTGAGAGAGTCAGTGCTGACCTCCACGGTAACCAGAAAGCCTTTAGTTTATTTGCCTTTTTAGGGAGCGTTGGAACTCTTGGAACTTCAGTCATTGCATCTCATTTTCTCTGTAGAATGTGATGTCTAGGTCCATATACAAAATAAATTACTGCAGAAAGGAGTATGAAGCCATGATGTGAAAAAATCATAACAAAAACATTATTGGAACATACAATTATAAAGAGATGCTGTAAGTACAAGCGATTACTGTCTGTCTAGTAGAATGAGTTGGTTAATGCCCTTCTTGCTTTCAAAGAGGCGCATGAGCAACCTGAAATGGAGCACAGGAAGCTACAACTCAACCGAGCTTTATGCATTGTATCTTGGGTTAGGAATGTCATTTCTTTTAAATCAGAAGCCATGGCATACTTTTCATGAGCGCATTCCAAATTCTTTACCTCGCCTTTTGTCGGTCTTCAGCTTAGTCTGAGTCATTTTCATACTACTGCAGTCATTTTACTCCACTAAACATTTTAGCTAATATTTATCATCTACTCAATCAGGTCCCAACACCCCTCTTAATTTTAAGGCATGATTTCAGTTTCAATTTCTCATTTCCTATTCCATTAACGTACATTTTGTTTCCAACATTCCTGTTTCTCTGCTTTAATGTTTCTTTGTCCTCTCTGTTATTGGTAGAGCTTCGAATGCAGCTTAAGCTTCTCAAGATGGAGTCCGGAGCATATGCAGATGGGGGGATGCTTTTGTCAAGTGACAAAGATGTTGGCCAAGGGTCTGTCACAGACTCTGAAGAAAAGGCAATCGTTGAAGATGACAGCTGGGAATCGTCCTACCTAGTTGATGTGTTAATTGACTCTGGATTCGATGACAATGCTAATCTTGATATGATCATGGCAATCTGGCACTCTTCAGAATGCCCGGTTGGTCCCTGGGTATTTGACAACCTTGAGAAGAAATATTGCACTGAGACATCATGGCTGAGGTCCGAAAGGAGGCTGCTGTTTGACCGTATAAATTCTGGGCTCGTTGAGATTTACCAGTGGCTTGTGGATCCACACCCATGGGTGAAACTTCTGACAAGGAATGTTGGCCTCAAGTGGCAGAAACCTAGGGTCAAACACGAGCTGCAGAAGTTTCTGGAAAGGGAAAAGAAAGAGATCGAGGACAAGGCAGCGACAGTGCTGGATAGGGAGATGCAGTGGCTGGATTTTGGGGATGAAATTGACGTGATAGGTAGGGAACTTGAGAAATTGTTGATAGATGACCTAATAGCAGAGGTTACAAATATGTAGAATATGAATCAGAACTGCATTTTAGGTAGATGCATGCATATGGAATGTTGGGAATAGTAGGTGCAGAAGATGATGAATAAAAGAAGAAAAATACTCAAGATTATCACCATATATTGACATTTCTTTTTACTGAAGTGTAGCTGTTAGAAAATCTGTGTTCAATCATGAGAAGTGAAATCCAGATTCACATGGAGATGAATATAGGGGGTGCTGGACCAGGTTTATTTTTTGTTTCATATATAGGCATTTCTAGTTGTACTTTAGGAAAGAAGTAGATTTAGAAGGAACTGATATCATGATACTGGGTAGTAATTACTTTCTGAAAAGAGCTTATCAAGGATCAAAATTATCTGAATTAAGATTGTGATGAGCTTGTTTGAATCATATCTCCTTTAATTTGCCAGAGGAGCTCGTTATACACAAATTTGGCAACATTATTGAACTAATGTTGAGCTTATGCAGTCATGTAGTAAGAACGGAGCCAACTGTTCGTTCACCTTGTGAAAGAGGCCGAGAGTTCATAGATAGTTACTGTTTTTTTTTTTTTTTTATTATAGAAAAAGAGAAGAATTGTATTATATTAAAATAGACATAAAAATACAATAACAGCATCAAACTTTGTTGTCTAAGAGCCAAGTTATGAGCTAAATCACTCTTAGGTGGGGATATCAAATTTTCAAATTAAGCTCGGTTTGTGTGAATCAAAATTGGCCAGAGAATAGCCACCGACTCTAGAATAGCCAAGTCATAAGGTGTACTAGTGACATTAGGGGTATAGTTCCGAAGTGTTACTGAAAGTGGTGTAAAAAATGATTAAAGAAAGAGGAATCTTAAAACTAAGGGGATAAAACTGAATATATGTCAAATGAAAAGGGCAAAATTGAGATGTAAACTTGATTATAATCAAGACCCAATGGAGAGCCTCGCTAGACATATTTGTAAACCGTACACTCAAAAAACAATGTTCTATTTCCTCCACATTCCCAGCACACCATTGGGCACAGAGGTGAAACATTGACTCGTCTTTTCATTAGCTCCACTGAAGCAGGGAGAACTTTGTGGGTTATTTTCTACAGAAGGAAAGAAAACTTTGGTGTATGTTTCAACTACCACAGCTTCTTCTAGATATTAGAATTGAGAATGATCCTCTTTGTTCAACCATTGCTATATATGTTGATGACATGGGTTTGAATGATACTTTGCTGGAGTATAAGATTTTGCAAAAATATTAGTAGCCGTGGTTGTTTTATTTATTTTTCTATTTTTGGCTACAGAGTATCTAGCTTTTGGTCGACTACCCCTCAAGCTCGTGCAAGGTTATTGTTCACCTGTACTTTGTAAACTTTATGTATCGCATGAATAATAACTAACCAGAGAAAAACATGAGTATGAATCGAACTTCAAATTATATACTTAGTACGAGGACAAATCGACTACTGAGCCACCCCTTTGGTTGATCTATTAGTTGTGTTTAAGCATAACCCTAAACCATAGGAGAGAGAGAGCGAGAGAGAGAGAGAGTAATAACAATAATAGTTGTATATTACTTTTGGGGATGGATATAAGATCAAATGTTTGTGAGAGAGAGAGAAATAACAATAATAGTTGTATATAACTTTTGGGGATGGATATAAGATCAAATGTTTATTTTGGTCTGGAAGAGACACGTGTCTTGGCCGATTCATAACAGGACCTAGAGCTTTGAACCTCTATGGCTCCTACGGCCTAAATGGGAGGAACAACCCTCTCTAAATACATCCGGCGAGGCAGCGGTGGTGTGCCGGCGGGTCTTGGCCTATATGGCCCAGATGGAGGTATGGGAACCCCTTTAGGCAACATCCCAAAATGCAGCACCTTGTGATCTGGCTGAGCCACCGTGGTGGTGGTGATCTCTAGCGTCCTGGCCTCGGCGGAGCCGGTAACAAAGCCCACAGCTAGTATGAGCGTAGGGGTCATTGCCACAGGCTTCAAGCTGCCTCTCATTATCTTCTTCCCTCTTGGATCCATATGGATTTCAGTGATGTAGTAGTGGCCGAATCTCCCCTGCCCATTTTATACGTCACACCAATGACCTCAATACTAGCTAGAGTGATTGTACGATTTTACCCTTGAAGCATTAAATGCTTTTTTCCTCATACGTAATTAATAATAAAGAGATTACATCCTAATAAAGGAGGTGCCGCTCATGTCAGCAACCAAACTTTGATTCAGATGATTGCAGGGTCTTCCACGTTCACCAGGCTTCCTCCTGATCTATTCCCATTTTGACTAAGATATCTGCCCATTGGTTTGCTTCCTTGATGACATTTTTAAGCGAGTAGTTAAAAGTGTTGGCATTGACATGTTTGGCTTGACTTTTGAAAGAGAACAACAGAATAAAAAAAGCTTTTGGTTTAATTTTAAAGTAAGACATAATTAAGCATACATGACATATGAATAGTGCTGTACAATGTTGGAAATTGTGAAAAAAATGTGAATTTACAATTTGTAAAATTAAATAATACACGCTTAACATGTATTATTACACCCTAATTTTAAAAAGACATGAAATTTTTCAATTATAAGCTCGCATTTATAATATTATTTTTTGTAATTATGTCTACATATGGAATGGTGAAACTCGAAAGCCTCATAATTTCCAAGTGTCTATGGATGTGTCATTGGCAAAATGTAAAAGAAAAAAAGGAAAAAAAATTGCACGCTTGTGAGAGAGGGAGAGAGAGAGAGAGAGAGAGTACGCAGTAACAATAGTACTTGCACATAATTTTTGGGCACTGACACAAGATCAAGTCTGGCATTTCATGCCCGTTGCACAGCCCTCCAAATCTCTATGGCTCCTCCGCCCTAGATTGAGGAACAAACCTCTCGGAAAACATCCGGCGGCGGAGTGTCGGCCCACGTTCGGGTAGTTGGCCCAGATGGAGGTACACGAACCCCTTTAGGCAACATCCCAAAATGCAGCACCTTGTTTTCTGGTTGATCCACCATGGTCTTCATCTCTAGCCTCCTGGCCTCGGCGGAGCCGGTGACAAAACCCAAAGCTAGTGTGAACACAAGGATCATTGCCACAGTCTTCAAGCTGCCTCGTAGCATATTCTTTATCCCTTCAGTATTCATTTTAGATTTCAGTGATGAAGCAGAAAGGCCTATGCTCCACTGCCCATTTTATATCACAACAACGACCTCAAACTTTAATGTTGTCGTTTTATTGGGAAATTATATTAAATTTAAGTTTAAATGGAATCTTAATTTGGTAGGTCATTTACTTGGTCTTGAGAATTGTTGACTATACTCTCAGGGAAAGTTATTGTTCATTTAATTAGGCTAGCCTTGTGCTCTATCAAACAAAGATATTAATGGTCATTTTTTTTTTTTTGGTGTCACTCATTAGAGGTGTGAAGGGACAGGTCATTGTAATCCTTTTTTCGAGATGAAGAGGTGACTTGAACTCTTGACCAATCGTGTGGGTGGGGGCTTGTTCCACTGAGTTAATCCTGCTTGTCAGATCGTGATGAATTTGACTTGAGATTTTGTTCTTAATGACATAATTTTCTTCAAAGGAAATATTATATATATATATATATATATGTTTTACATTAACCCCTCCTATATATGAAAAGAGCAATGCAATATTATTATATAAACAAAAAAATTATACCGAATTTTTATATGCAATAATTTAGGTGAATGAGGGCATTTCACTTTATAAGACATTTCTCAATATGGCCCTTTAGTTCCAATTTATTAAAAAAAAAGAAAAAAGAAAGAAAAATTGCTCTTAAGTACAAAATTGCCATTATCCAATCATTCTGAACATTATTCAAGACGTCATCGGATGATATTATGTCCGTTTGGTTTGGCTTATAAGCAGTTTTTTTAACTTGGTTTTTTTTTTATAAGTAAAAAAGTTAAGATTTTAAATTTTTTTTGCTTTTTTTTTTGTTTTTTTGCATATCTTATCTTGTTAAAAGCAAAAAAACTAAAACAAACTTGACTTTTTTTTTGTTTATAAGCTAAAAATTAAAATAAAAAAGCTGTAAAAAAGCTAAACCAAACGGGTAAGTATGCTTACGACATCCTTTTTTGCTTGACTATTAATATCAAATCTTTTTACCATAATTCATTAACGTTTATTTTGTTTGACTTTGAAGAGAAAAGCTCATATTTAATTCTTGGTGGTAAGGCATTCAACCTTCTTATCGGGGTTCACTGATGCGGGAAAAAAAAAAATTATATATTAATTCTTATTTAATCTAAGATAGAGCCACTTTAAAAAAAACTTGGCCACTTTAACATTTTATAAATTTTACTTTTGTATAGGAAACTCTATCAAAATGATGTGACAACGATTTTTTTAAAATTATGAATTAAAATAATAAATGTTTTAGTTTAGAATGAGAGAAGACCAGAAACAACCATATTGTTTAATTAAAATAAAAATTTGTTTGTATAACGTTACTACTATATATATATATAAATAGAATTTGTACCCATCGTATTTTTTGTGTGCATGTATCAATGCAAAATGCTTGGGGATGATGGGCTGGTCTATATTTAATGCTCCTTTAAAATACTCCACAAGACCGCAGCTTTGCAAATGTATAATTTACCAAATTAATTGGATTCTTAATAATTAAGACTTGGATTTGGTATGCCACAGATCTTGAACTAGGGATAACAAGAACCTTCATTTGCTTGATATGAATTTTCCAAGTTGTAGACTGTTGGTCGAGTTGATAAGTAGGTTGGTCTTGAATGCCTTTGAACAATTAACGTTTGTGATGAATTTAATCCAATTAATATATGTCCGAATGGAAATGAAAGTATATTGATCCCTCAAAGTTTCGGTCTGAACGTAGTTAAAGGTCACATACGATGATTTTTTTGTTTGAGGCTAATCATACGGTTTTCAAACTTTTTGGATAATCAAAAGTATGATACTACCCGAGGTGGTATCCAAATGAAGCGAAACTTCTCGCTCTTATTCACGCATCTTATTCACGCAATCGTGAGTTTAAACTTGCTTATGGTAGTAGATTTTGTGAACCAAATATTGTGTGTGGAGGCTTGTACCAACTTGTATCTTGAGCGAAGTTAGGTTCAGTTATGACTTACTCTTTCCTAAAGAGTTTAACAGCATAAAGGTTACTTTAATCACACTCAAACAAAGAAGCTACACTGGTCTCCTCTAACTACCCTTTGCTTAGAGAAAAAAAAAAAATCAAAAGTTTGATGCTGCTAAAAAAAAAAAAAAAAAGGAAAAAAAAAAAATAAAAACAAACCAGAGTGTTGCCTTATATAATAGTATATATATATAATACTATGAGGTATTGGGGCAATATCAATTCCAATAACGTTGTTTGTGTATTATTGTGATAATCATCCCATAACTAAAGGACCAAATCGATGGGCCAAAATGACCCAATTATAGTAGTTTTATGGGATGATAAGGGTTTATGTTGGACAGGTCCACCAGGGGGTTGGCTAAGGATTGATTCTGCCAGGTGGCTCAGGATGGGTATGGTTGGATGGCGAAGATGGAGGACCTGTTCCCTTGGGAAGCTTCCCAAAATGGGCCTTCTCGGACAGGCCCCAATGCCGGGGTGGCTTGGGATGGGTTTTGTTCGATGGCGAAGATGGAGGACCTGTTCCCTTGGGTAGCTTTCCAAAATGGGCCTTCTCAGACAGGCCCCGATGCAGGGGTGGCTTGGGATGGGTTTTGTTCGATGGCGAAGATGGAGGACCTGTTCCCTTGGGCAACTTCTCAAAATGGGTCTTCTCGGACAGGCCCCAATGCCTGGGTGGCTTGGGATGGGTTTTGTTGGATGGCGATGATGGAGGACCTGTTCCCTTGGGCAGCTTTCCAAAATGGGCCCTTTTGTCAGATGATAAAGCCCACCTTCCTTCAACTGGGCTCAGTGTGACAAAGCCCAAAGCTAGTATGAGCACAAGGGTTGTTGC
The DNA here is from genome assembly GCA_033060915.1 of Euryodendron excelsum. NCBI lineage: Eukaryota > Viridiplantae > Streptophyta > Magnoliopsida > Ericales > Pentaphylacaceae > Euryodendron > Euryodendron excelsum. The sequence goes on from CM065395.1 coordinate 4,382,738, forward strand.
CACAGGCTTCAAGCTGCCTCCCATCATCTTCTTCCAATTAGTATCAATGTAGATTTCAGTGATGAAGCAAATGCCTATGGCTCCACTGCCCATTTTATACTTCACACCAATGACCTCAATAGTAGTGTGATTGTAGGATTTTGCCCTTGTGACATAAAAGCATTAACTGAGGCAATTAACCCATTCTAATAGAGGGGATTTGTTGTTAAAGACAAGAATCCTATAGTATCAAGTCTATATCCTTATTGTGGTGAGAATTAATTTTCAAATTTGCTATGATAATTTATTGATGTTTATTTTATTTGATTTTTCAAGAGAAAAGCTTACAATTTAATTCATGAAGCTAAGACCATAGTTAGAAAAATACAAAACATATATACGGGCTTAATACAAATTTTTCTTGAAAATACATGAAAATTTCAGCACAAAAATAGGAGAACGCCAAAAATATTATAGGTATTCTGGTTTGAAATAAAGAACAACAGATAGCCATATTATTCCGTATGAAAAATCTAAACAAGTAAATATGGTTGTATAGCATTTACTTTTAGAAAACAATAAACCTTTAACCTTTTCTAAGTTTTGAATTTTTAAAATTTTACCTAAGATGTTTCATATGTAAAGGAAAATGGTAATAAATCAAGATAGACCATCGTATTTAATATGAAAAATGCTACACATTATCTCATTTCTCATTTGTCGCATGTGCATTTATTGATATGGATTCTAGATGTAAGAAAATAGAGTAAGAAATGGGATTGTGGTATTTTTTGTTTAATACTGAGATATATACAAAGAGAATTAGTACCTATTATATTTATTGTGTTTTTTATTGGTGTGTATCAATGTAAGATGCTTGGGATGATGGGGCTGGTCTTTATTTAATGCCCTTCAATTTTCACAGCTTGGATTTTGTATGATACAGTTCTTGATTTAAGAATAATAAGAACCTTAATGGGCATTTGGGTTGGTCTTGAATTCATTTGAAATATGTTTATGATGAATTTAACCCAATAAAGATTTGTCCTAATGGGATTGAGTTTCTGAAATTACATTTTTTCCCTTCTCAGATTTATCCATTAGTTATAAAATCAAAGGCATCCTTTGACCCCGTTCGTTCATTTGTTTACTCTTATTTACACCCTGTTTGGAGCTTGAAGGAGGGAAGGAAAGAAATTTTTTTTTTTTTTTGTCCTGTTTGATTTTGTAAAAAACATAAAAGAAAAAAAAGAGAGAAAAGAGAGTGTGTGTTTTCATTCCCTTTCCCTTCTCTTTCTCTCCTCTTTCTCTGCTAGGTAGAATCAAATAAAGGTAGAAAAAGTTTTTAAAATTTTTTCTTCCCTTCCCTCCCCTCTTTCAAATTCCAAACATGCTTTTAGTTGTTTTTATAAACAAGATAATAAGAAGGCTCTAGTCCCCAAAATGAAAGAAGGGCAAGAACCATATGATAAAAAGACATCTGGTTCAACGACTTGTGACAGGGTGGTTTAGATACTTTGATTGTTGTTGAGATCACAAGTTTGTAAATTTGAGTTTTATACCAATGCATGTTCTTCGATAAAAACCTAATTCACTATAATAAATTTGCAAAAGAAAAGAAAAGAAAAGTCTCCAAAATCACTATTGCCAGTATCCATTGGCATTGACCCCTCAAAGTTTTAGGTCCCCAACATTATTGAAGCCATTTGTTCGAGTTCAACTAGAAGGTCACGCGTAGTAATTTTTCATTAGATTAAGCCGAAACTTTCAAAAACGGTTAAATTGAGCTATAAACCTTTCAAAACAGCGGCTCCTACAGATTTGGCCAACTTCGATTGAGTTTGTTCATGGGCTTACTTAAGCTTGAACATTCACCAATCCGACAATCTTAGACCTTAAACATCATACTTAATGTTCGAACACTTACGAGCTTGATTAATTCTTACGTTTTACGAGGTTGATCACATTCATTTTGCACTTTCTTCAAAATAAAATGTGACAGCTTCACAAGAAAAAACAAAAACAAATAAAAGGCTAAATTAGAGCATTGTCTTCTATGAATCATAGCTATTAAATCCGTTTCACACCTGTCGGTATGTACCGTTTCAGGACAAAACCGGTACAATAAATGTCCAGTTCCGTCCCGGGCAAAAATTTCGGCATCTACCTCCGTTTTCTGGTTATCTCGATTGTTTCAGTATTTAACTCTGTACTGTTTTCATCTTTTTAATGTAATTTTACTTGTCACATTTGTCATCTCAGTCTTAGCTCTTGCCTTTTTACCGCTTACGTTAGCCTTCCTTTTTTAAGCTCTTTTGCATTAAATGCATTACCCAATTTGATATTTTTACACTAAAATTTTGATTTTTTCACCCAATCCGATCATTCTATAGATCGAATGCCGTTTCAAAATTCTTCAACCCGATCTGGTCTGGTTGGGTGGTTGGTGATTTTTCAATTTGAACCAACCTGACCCATGAACACCTGCATAACCCCTCCCAATGTATGACCCCCCTCAGATTAAAATAAATCCTTTAATTTTTGTTTTGTCATAAGAGTAATATGAAAAGGTTATTTAATACGTAATACTTTCTGTAAGTAATATATTAAATTTTTAAGTATGTTTATGCTTAATAACACTTGACACGTGGGTAATGTTATTCTTGCACATTAAATTTTATGAATAAATACACATATGTTTATAATTATACGTCATTTATAATGACAAATTTAAAACGGTACACCGAAACGCATCAATACTGATATGTATAATTTTAATGACAAAAACAATAAGTTGGCCGATATCATACCAACAACAAAAATAATATGCTATCCGGTATAAAATTAATAATTATGATATGAATATCAATTCAAACTCTCGCTTTGAAATTTATTATTGTGTTCTGAATTCAGATCCCATGGTTTCTGTTGGACAGACCCAGATGGGATGGGCCAGGATGGACTCTGAGGGATGGCCCAGATGGAGGAACTCTGTATTACCCTTGGGCAGCTTCCCAAAATGGGACCTCTTGTCAGCTGATGAAGCCCATCTTCCTTCAATTGGGCTCACTGTGTCCGACCAAACTCTCCCTTAGAGTGCATCTCCGTCAAAGCCGTGAAACCCAGCACGGCGGCGTCGAGCCTTGTGGCCTCTGCAGTGCAGGCGGCGAAGCGTAAAGCTAGAGTGAGCACAAGGGTCGCCGCCAGCCAGCGGCGGCTGCAACATCGCCCTGACCATCTTCTCGGTCTCCATATGTAGCTATTTGATTGCAATGTTTAGGCAGGCCTAAGCTCCATTGCCTTTTATATACATGAAATCAATGACCAGAATAAGAAAGAAAGAAATCTTTTAAGATTGCAATGACCTCAATAAGGCAAAGGCCAATGCTTTACAAACAAAAAAATTTATATAGAATTTATTTAATGTTGTTGAATGTAAGTCATTCACTTAAAAACATAATATTTATCATGGTAGCTCTTATTTAAAAAAATACTTGACGATTTTTTTTATTAAGTTTTTTTAGAAAGAACAGCATTTTTTTAAGGGCAATTACATCAGCTGAAATCAAAGAAAATGATAGTATATCTTGAAGATTGGGATTTTGACTTCATCGGCATGACGAGAACAAGAGAATGAGGAATGCCATTAACTTTATATATATGCCCTAACCTCTTCTTTTTTTACTAACAATGGGAAGATAAATTGTGATCCTATTACCAAGAAAGGTCATTTGAAAGTAGGGTAGGCTTTGAAATTCGTTTTTTTTTTCCTATGAAGTATTGAAGTTTTCATCTGACTAACTATTTTTTTAAATTTGTGCAAGGTTATCGTTTATACAAATGATATAAATTTTATATATTATATAAATAATAATTGACCATAAGAGATATAGAAAAAAATTTAATTTAATATCTTATAATTAACATAAGAACTAACCAACCATTAAGGCCAACTATATCACACCCATGCATAATCATTTTCCAGCTTTACGCAGCAACAACATCTAGTGTAGGGAGTGGGGAAGGAGGGGGGCCAACTATATCACATCCATGCACCATCATTTTGCAGCTTTCTGTAGCAACAACATCTAGAATAATGTGACAATGTTAATTTTGAAATTATGAGCTGAATTAGTAGGTATATTGGTTTGAAAAAAATATCACAAACAACCACATCATTCTGTATAAAAGTTCTACACAAAAAAATTTATTTGTATGACATTGCTCTTGAAAAAACAATAGATCACTTTAAGTTTTCTAACATTTGAAATTCTAACTTCTTACCCAATATAGCCCACATATAAAGAAAAATGCTAACAAATCAAGATAGATCATCGTATTTAATATGAAAAATTCTACATATTATCTCATTTCTTATCACATTTTCTCACTTGCTCCATGTGCATTTATTAGTATGGACTTTAAAGTGAGAAAATAAAGTATGAAACAAAATTGTGTATGAAATTATTCATTTAATATTTAGATATATATACAAAAATAACTCATACCCATCATATTTATTGTATGTTTTACGGGGTGTATCAATATAAAAATGCTTGGGATGATGGCGTTGGTCTTTATTTAATGCCCTTTAAAATTCTCCACAGGTTGGATTTTGTATGATACGGTTTTGATTTAGGGATAATAACAACCTTAATGGGGATTTCATTTGCTTGATATTGTGGGTGTTGATAAGTGGGTTGGTCTTGAATTCATTCGAAATATATTTATGACAAATTTAACCCAATTAAGAGATCCTTTGACCAATTTTATTACCTTGTTTTACTTTTATTTACTTATTTATTTACATCCACAAGACAATTAACAAGGCTCCCAAATCAAGGCAGGCCAAGAACCACGTCATTTAATGACATCCGACTGGGCAATTTAGACATGTTCTTCAATAATATAACAAGATAACTATTTCACTATGATAAAAAAATAAATAAAAAAATAAATAATGAAGAAGAAGAGAAGTCTCCAAAATCGCCATTGCATCCATTGGGATTGACCTTCAAAGTTTTAGGTCCCAACAACATTCACTACTAAAAAATTTGCTATTTGCGACGGCACCAAACCGTCGCAAAAGGGGCATATGCCGTCGCAAATACTTATTTGCGACGGGCAAGCGACGGCATTGTAGGGGTCGGGAATGGTGGGGTGGCAAATAGTTTTAGCGACGGTCAAGCGACGGCCTTGGGTACTATTAGCGACGGTAATGACCCGTCGCAAATACGCGTCGGTAATGAAATTTAATTGCGACAGCAGATTCACCGACGTTAAAATTTTTTGCGACGGTGAAGGCCCGTCGCTAATACATTGCCAACCCTATTACCGACGGGAAATACCAGTCGCAAAAAGGACGCAATAGAGGATACAGAGCCGACTGCCTTTCCCGCCTTTAGCGACGGTTTTATGCCGTTGCTAATACTCTTTTTTGAGAAAAAAAATCTTTTTATTAATTACAAATAATTTTTGTAATTTTTTGTTTCACCTGATAAAATACATATTTAACATAATCCAAATAAAAAAATTCTGACATTCATTCAAATTCAAATACTTACAAAATACTTAACAAAGTTAATAAACTTTTAAACATTTATCCAAAACAAATAATGTCTCCCATCAACATCCAAATGACTTAAATAAATTACATATAGTCTGTCGCAAAATAATATCCTTAATCCAATATCCATACAATGGAAGAGTTTTTAGTCTATCACAAAATAAGGCCATATAGGAGCATCATCGACTTATTCTTTAAGAATAACCTGAAAAAAAAAAACATAAAAAGATTAGATATAATAATAAATTACACAATAAAGATAATTAATAGAGATGCATGAATATATATGGGGTTATTGAAAAAACAATGCAATTTACATTACGAGAATGCTAGGCTACACGTCGGCCGACAGATTTTTCAACAGTTTTAATATTTTACCAAGATCTTTCTAAGAGAGCGTTAGGTTTCCGGACATTCTGAACAAAAATTTTGTAGAAATTTAAATTCTCCACCAACTTCTGCCAAATGATTCTTACTAATATGAGTCCTTCGGCTAATTCAAGTTTTAGAAGACCCAAACAAAGCGAAGAAACCTTTACTCCTTCCTACAACAATGAGTACAATGTTTTAAAACTATAAAAGAAAAATCTTATATATAACACAAGTAATAAAATAAACATGTTTCTCTAAAAAAAACACGTTTTTCTCAAAAAAAGTAAGGAAAAAATGTCACAAGTCTTAGACCGTGAGTCTGGTAATCATGTCGTTTATTTTCACACATCACTCATGCCTAGAACTTGCTATGTGTCAAGTTTGACGGACTTCTAAGGCCGTTTAGTGGTTTTAGTACCCAAACAGCTCCAAAACCACGTTTTACTCAAAAAAAGGAAAGGAAAAAAATGTTAGAAGTCTTAGACCGGAAGTCCGGCAATCGTGTCATTTATTCCCACACGTCACTCGTACCTAGAACTTGTTACGTGTCAAGTTTGACGGACTTTCGAGGCCGTTTGGTGGTTTTAGTACCCAAATGGCTCCAAAAACAAGTTTTTCTCAACAAAAAAAAAGTAAAGAAAAAATGGCACAATTCTAAGACAAGGAGTCCGGCAACCATGTCGTTCATTCCCATACATCACTCGTGCCTACAACTTACTACGTGTCAAGTTTGACAAACTTCCGAGGCCGTTTGGTGGTTTTAGTACCGAAACAGCTCGAAAAACACATTTTTTTCAACAAAAAAAAAAGTAAAGAAAAATTGTCACAACTCTTAGATTGGGAGTCCGAAAACCGTACCGTTTGTTGCCACACGTCACTCATGCCTAGAACTTGCTGCGTTCAAGTTTGATGGACTTCCGAGGCTGTTTGGTGGTTTTAGTACCGAAACGGCTCAAAAAACACGTTTTCCTCAAAAAAAAAAAAAAAGTAAGAAAAAAATGTCACAACTCTTAGACCGGGAGTCCGGCAATCGTACCATTTGTTCGCACACGTCACTTGTGCCTAGAACTTGCTACATTCAAGTTTGACGAATTTCCGAGGCCGTTTCGGTGATTTTAGTACCCAAACGGTTCCAAAAGCATGTTTTTCTCAAAGAAAAAAGGCAAGGAAAAAAATTACACAACTTTTAGATCGGGAATTCAGCAACCGTGTTGTTTGTTTCCACACGTCACTCATGCCTAGAACTTGCTACGTGTCTTGTTTGATGGACTTCTGAGACCGTTTGATGGTTTTAGTACCGAAACGGCTCGAAAAATATGTTTTTCTCAAAAAAAAAAGTAAGGAAAAAAATGTCACACCTCTTATACCGGGAGTTCGGCAACCGTGTCGTTTGTTCTCACACATGACTCGTGCCTAGAATTTGCTTAAAAAAGAATAAGGTGAGAAGTCTTATTCTTTAAGATATAATGGTGCTCCTATTAAAGCCCATATAGTTTTCAGTGAGCATTTTAAACATATCATTACATCCCAGGGTGAAGTTGATGTCGCACCGGACAGGAAACAGTTTTAGTAACTCAAGTTAATCAAAACAATAGGTTGGTCAAATTCTAGTGAAACTGAGGCCTAAATGCATCAAAATAAAAATAAAATAAAATAAGAGTACATATTTTGAGAATTGAGTGTAAAATATAAGGTAAGAAAAGCTTGCCTACAATACTGTTGCCACGCCCAACAAAGGCTAATGGCTTCAATACAGAGAAATAATTGAAGTCAAACAAGAGGTATTGCATGAACATGAGGCAATGATAAGGAAAGCAGGACAAGGCACTGGGAATAAACACATTAGATGAAAATCCATTGGTTTCAATTCCTCATTCCAATTAAACCTAAAATTATTATGAATGCCACTTTTTTACAGCTATTTTTTACTCAAAGAAAAGATATTGAGAACACGTTAGGGGTGGGTTTACCCTTGCCTATCACGTAAATAGCCATCAAGTTTGGCGCAACCAAGCAAACTTTTTCAACAATCCCAAATCATGGTTTAGTCTATGTTTGACCACTCATAAAATTTCATAGCATTGCTTATATAAGTTCATAACACATTTGTAGAAGTTACTTTCTATATCTCTTCTTTTCTTAACTATTGGAACACTATGCTTTTCTGTTGATTAGTATATTTGTTAATTGCTAATCTCCTTTGTCTTTTCTTCTCAATTCTTGATTCATATCAGAATTTTTAAATTTATATCTTAATACTGTAATATACAGGTCAAAGTTCTTTCCTTTGAGGTCAAAATCAACAAGATGTGCTCAAAGAAACAATGAAAACAAATGAGTAATGATCAAGTGTAATTATCATCATAACATGTGTACTTACAAAATAGTTGACATTCACGTTGCTTTCAGTGTAGTTAGTACGGTCATTAGCGGTTGAAACCTTTGTAATCGATCAATGGGAACCTCGAAACTATCTGGGCAGGAGCAAACTTATATTAGGTACTGCCACAACAGATAATAAGGAGAGAATATATTGGCAAAATTCTAACACATTAATATCAAATAGAAATATAATGAGCAAATAAGACATCCATCCAATATGCATTTTACCAATTGACTAGGCAATTTATCTATAAAAGAGAAAAAAGGAAGAAACAAGAAGAAAATAAAGGGGAATAAACAGAAGCACTAAAGAACAAAATACTAGCCCAGGTCCTGTTGCAATCTTGGCCGAACCAAACTGATGACAAACAAAAATTTATTTCATAAAACAGATTGTATAAGATGAAATCAACTAAACAAGGTGAAGGTAATATCTATTGTAATTTCTCAATGTCTCCTTCACCCTTTCATAGGCACTTTTTCCATCATCATTGTGTGAAAAATTACAAATCATCCAACCATTTATGAATTCCCTACTTTTGAGTCAATATTCCCATTGTCATCAGCGGGGGAACATATAACTCCATTAAAAATTGCTGTATCACTCCTAGAATCTTGGTCCCTAACCTTGGCACAAGTGCCATTTGACTAGCCGTTCGTTTCTGAATGATCAACCTCACTTTCATATTCTTTGTCTATATCCTTTTCCCTACTCACATTGGGTGAACTTCTTTTGCTTTTCTGCACAGAACATTCTTCAGACACAATCTTTTTGAACATGTTTTGAGTGATCAAACAAAGACTAAGCCATAGAAAGTATGCTTTTCTGCACAGAATATTCTTCAGACACAATCTTTCGGACATGTTTTGCAACATCAGAGTCCATTAAGAGTTGGCCAATCCTATGTTGTGAGATAATAGCTATTCGCTCTGCACTCAAACCCAAAGAAGACTACTCGACAACTCACTGAATTGGGTCCCTTATCAAACTCTACACAGTGATGTTGTACAGAATAGTTTTTGAATAAGCTTTATTTTTGCAGAGTATCAAAGGAAAAAACACAATCGAACACTACAGAACCTCAGAACAGGACAAGCTATGTATGAGAAGACTCTCCTCTCTTAGGATTAGGGAGACTTGGTTTAAGAATGAGTCAAATGGTTATACGTATATACATATATATATATATATATATGATTATATATGTGTGTGTGTATTTGTCCATATCTGTGTATATGTGGTATGTGATAATTGCTCAGGAGTGAATCTCAAAATGCTTTGTTTGATGGGGCATTCCTGTTTTCATAATAGATTGATTGTCTTTATGTTCTTTCTCTTTAGTCTCTGAGTGAGAGGCTAAAATAATTGATTGGACATTGATGTTTTTAATCCTAACAACCAATGACTACAGGAGTTGTTAGAACCGAGCTAGCAATGGGTGAAGTTTAAACTAATCCATATTTCATGGTCCTAGTTGAGCTTCTCTTTTCTCATAGCGGTCACAAAGTTAAGATATCTGACTTCTCATGGAACAAGAATAAACCATGAGAGAGAGACAGAGACAGAGACAAAAGCTTACCTGGTGAACAAGTGGCCGGAAGCAGCAGTGTAGGAATCAGATCGGGAGACCGGCGTGAGGGAAGATGGAAGAGGGAAGGCTGAGGGATTCTAGTCGGTGAGGACTCGCGGCGGTGAGGGCTTTCGGGCGATGCTTACATTGACGGATGTCGGAGGTTAAAGAGAGAGAGATAGAGATACAGAGATAGAGAGAAGCTTACCTGGTTAACAAGTGGCCGAAATCTGATCGGGACACCGGCGTGAGGGAAGATAGAAGAGGAAGGCTGACACCAGCGTGATGGGAGGAAGGGGCAGAGGCAAGAGATTGAGTAGTATTGATCGATATATCCTAGCTAGGGCTAGGTTAAAAGGAAAGACAAGAAAAAAGGGGGAAATTAATTTGGGATCGAAACTACGGTGTTCAACAACAAAACGACGTCATTTTATTAAATACATTTGCGACGGCCATTATACCGTCGTAAATAAGTGACAGCAAATAGGAGGCGCCTTTAATTGCTCGATAGGGCGTCATTTTAGTACATTTTATGCGACAGCTTTATTGCCGTCGCAATTAAGCGGTTGCAAAAACTATTATTTGCGTCGGGTCCTCTGCCGTCGCAAATAATAGGTATTTGTGACGGCATTTCTGCCGTAGCAAAAGAATCCGTAGCAAATAGCACAATTTCTAGTAGTAATTGATGCCATTTGTTTGAGCTCAGTTTGATGGTCACATGTGATAATTTTTTATTAAATCGAAGCTTTCAGAATGGCTCCGACAAATTAGGTCATGTTCCATTTCGAGTTTGTTCATTGGCTTAATTGAAAAATAAAAAATGTGATGCGATTTCACAAAGAAAGTAATAATAATAGCTACTAAAGAGCAATGTCTTATATCGACTATCAATTCCGACAAAGTGGGTGTACTACATCAAAACTAATGGACCTAATAACTTGGCCCAGTTGGAGAAACTGGAGTTCACAAAAAGGGCCTTCTTCAGGTGAAGAAGCCCATCTTCCTTCAACTGGGCTTACTGGGCCGGATCAAACCTTTCCATTTGAACGCATCACAGACGGATGGGGTGGTGGGGGTTGATCGGCGGAGGTTCTCGTGGACGGCCCAGATGGAGGTACAGGAGTATTCTTGGGCAGCATCCCAAAATTCACCTTCACAACAGCCCGTCGTGCCTCGATTCCGCTCATCACGGTGGTGTCAAGCCTTCTGGCCACCGCAGGGCAGGCGGCGAAGCCCAAAGCTAGTATGAGCACAAGGGTCATTGCTGCCACCGCCGCGGGTTGCAACATGGCCCGGAACATCTTTTTCCCCTTTGTATCCATTTGATTTCAATGTTTAGTCAGGCCTAAGCTCCACTGCCCTTTATATACATCAAGCAATGAAACCAAAATAATAAGGAAATAAATCTTTTAAGATTTCAATGACCTCAATAAGTCAAATATATGAGCTTAAATCGAGGGAAATATTAATAAATCTTTAATGTTGGGATTTGACTTGATCTTAGCCATTAAATTTTGGGATGATGAGAAACAAGAGAATTATGAATGTTATTTACTTGATATCGAGAATTATTTACCTGATAATTAATAGCCTTGAAATTCATTTATTTAAGCACATAATGTTTAGGATGATTTTGACCAACTCATAATCCTTGGGACTCAAAAATATAAGGGTTTTTCACCAAAATAATACTTTTTAAAAAAATAATTTCCATTCTAATACTCTTTAAAAAATAATTCCTAAACTAATACTTCTGTTGTCACAAATGATGCTAAGGTGTGAGTTGGATGCCATGTTGGCTCTTCGTTTAAACCTAAATCTTTTATGAGGAGTTTTATTTGAGTCGTCTCTCTCTCTCCCCCCCTCCCCCAAAAGTTCACATATCATCATTTTCATACTACTGCCTCTTTTGATAGCATTCAAACGTAACTTGCTAGCAACAAATATAAGTACAGCCATCATACATACATAAATGTATACATATACAAATATATGTTTACGTGTGTGTATGCATAGGAGACTAGGTTATGGAAAACAATGTCTGCCAGATGAAACGTAAGTTCTCTATCATGAATTGATTTCTTGCGCAACACACAGAGAACCTAATACCCAACCTAATTTTATTTTGTAGAGAATTGACGAAATTCCTAAATCTCTAAGAAAAAAAGATGTTTATCAATATCTTTAATCTCACAATCCCATAAGGGAAAAAAAATGCTTCGGGAGATAACAAAACAACAATGATGTTCCCTCCAACTGCTTTGTTGATTGCCAAGAAACCTGTGTTTGGATGGTTCGTGATTTAGTTTGCATATGAGACTTTAGTGAAGTTTGAGGAGCATTAATTTGGACCCACTATCTCCATTTCTTTTCACACTGCTGGTCGAATTTTAAAGCAAATTTATCAAGAAAAACATATCTATTATATAAAGCATATCTGTTACATGTGCTTGAAGGTTTTCCATTCCTTGATGGTGCTTTGGCGTTTTACTTTCGTAGGTGGTTAGGCATGAATAACGTATCTTGCTGTCTTGTGACACATCTACTTCCATTGCTACATCCATGATCCAACACAGTCCGGCGACTAAAGTTTTGGGTTTCTATGGAGAGAGAGTTTGCAAAGACAGTTTAAAAAAAAGAAAAAAAAACCAGCGTGTCATCCAATTCAAACCTTTGCCGCATACGTGGCAAAAGAAGTATTAGTTTGGGAATAATTTTTTGAAGAGTATTAAATTGGAAATTATTTTTTAAAAAAGTGTTATTTTGACCAAAAACTCAAAATATAAGCATATGTTTAAATTCACTATTGACCATTAGCTGTAAAATTGCAGATATTTGGCCTAGTTTCCTTAACTGGCCAGATTTCCTAAATCGTTGAAGATTTGTAGGTGCAGAAGGAAAAACTTCAGCTTTTAAGGTTAAGTAAAGGAAGGGAAAATCCGGGAATAACATCTTAATTCTTTTTTCTTTTTCCTTTTTTTCAATGGTATCGTTTCTAATTTCTTGGGCAAATAATAATATTGACATCTTTTCTATCCAATGGTATCCTTATGTTTGAATCCCGAATTTATTGAGAAAAATGAAAAAGGAAAAGTGAACAGAAAAAAAGAAAGAAATGAGATTCTAAATTTTGTACTCTTGTTTTGGGTATATTGAAAAAATAGAAGGAAATAAACAAGTGTTTATTAATGACAAAAATATAAGACGAAATGAGACAATATGATTTCTCACTTATTTCTCTTTTATTTTCTTTTACTCATTTCTTTTTACACAGGGCCCGTAATTAGTCGTGGCACGCGCAAGTTCAATCGAACACCTGATCATAAATAATAAAAAAGGTAATGCTATACAAACAAAAACTTTATATAAAATTTTTATACAAAATGATGTGTCTTAATGAGAGCCTTTTATTTCAAAACAAAACACCCACCATAATATGCTCCTGCCATATCATTTTGTATATAAATTTTATATAAATTTTTTTTTTGTAAAAATAGTATTTTTCTTAAAAAAAAAAAAAAACAAAGTTTATGCAGGAAAACACTGGCACGGAAGGTGCGCCAACCTTATTATATATAGTCACACATATTTAATTAGTCCTAGGATGCCTCCCGGGGAGTGGATTCTCTGCATGCTTCAGTGACATCACCTATTGTAATGCCTTATTTGTTAATTTGATTCACATAATGTTGTAACTTAATGCTGTAAATTAATGAGCCAGTTTCTTTCCGAAGGAACAAAAAACAAAAAAAAAACAAATTGAGCCTGTTCGGATGTGTGACGTGTGTCCTACAGTTTTAATAGTTCTTTAATGAACCCTTCCAAAGGAAGCTGTCCATAAATTCATGGTTTGGACAATAATGAGGAACAAAGCAATGGTTAAATTACCACTGAAAACTTATCAGTTCTAAACTTATTGAAAGGAGAAATGACATTATCGGTGTGCTCAATACTCATGGAAGGAAAATGAGAAGAAAAATTAAATTTTCTCATTGTTTGATTTTCAAAAAAGATACAAGAAAAGTGAGAGAAAATTAACTTTTTACATTACAAATTAAACAAGGAAAGAGAATATTCCTTTTCTTTCTTCTTCTTTCTTCAAGTATCAAATACACCCTAATCTCAACTTGTCAATCTCTAGTAATGGCCATGCCCAAGTCTTAATTAGCCATTAATTTGTTACTTGGAAACACAAGACTCACAAGTGAGACCTAGCTTCGTAATCGAGCCAAGTCTAAAAGAATAATAAATTGTTCAAGTTTGACTTAAAAACTTTACAAGTTTTAGATTATGTTTAAGTTTGACTTATATACATAACGAGATGATTCTAGACTAATTTTTAGTGAGTCGAACACAAGTTAAATTCGAATAGTTAGAAAACCTACTTACAATATTTCAAAATATGTTTAAACTTGTCTTATTTACATAACAAAATAACTATAAACAAGGGGAGTTCAAACAGTTTTGGCTTGCTTTTCACCTTTACTCACATTCTTTTATGGTTACATTTAAAAAAAAAGTTTGTTATTTTCGTTGAGTTTTGGAATGTATTTAACAAGTGTGTGTATAACAATCATTATTTTCAGAATCAAAATGGCCACTTATTGCTCCACAGTTTCTCACAGCCTGCTCTTCATTTCTCTGTCACTTATGAGCCTGTGAAATCAACCAATTAACATGTGCGACAAGTTTTTCCATCTATGTGATCTATGTATTGATATCTTGGTCCCACATATAAAATGCCTTTCTCTACTTTAAAACTTTTGCCTTTCTCCACATATAATGTGGAAGAGAAAAAGAAGAAGAAAAGGAAAAAGATCACAAGTAGGAAACGCAAGGTTCATGATAGAAACACATGGATAGTACCCATTAACCGTGTGGAGTTTTTCTTTCCCTGTGGATGAATCAGACACAAAGTTATTTTGCTCTCTCCCGCAAAGCTACATGCATGCCCACATATACATATATATATGTATGTATATGCATATATATAATTATTATTTCCTTCTTTTTGTTTCTTTCTCTTTCTTAATATCTCTGTCAACCAGTAATACCGTTAAAGAGTCCCTAGTTCTAAATGTTTTCTTTGGTATCTTGACTCCAATCTTCCCGCAGCACCCTCTTTCTCAATATTGAAATAATTTGATATCACGTTAATAGTTCTGATATTAGATTTATATTGTATGATATTATGTTAGAATAAATTAAAGTATAAAGAAGAAGAAAGAGAAGAACTCCAGAGATTCAATTATCTCTGTATCACAATATACTGTGAATTAGTGAAGCTAGACTAAGAGAGAGAATCCTCTCCATATAAGCCAAACTAATGCATTCTCTAACACTCAAAGACCTCTTATAATCATTTATGCATTTAGCCATTTATTTATTGAATTGGAGCTTAAAGCTTAAAAGGGTATTTACAGGATTCTTAGACTTCATTTGCTCATTGCTTAGTTTCTTTTTCCTTTCCAAAATCTTCATTCTGCTACAGTGCTACTTCACATGCAGATGTTTTTTCCTTCTCACCTTGCATCTTGGCAAGAAAGAGTTCTACCTTTGTCTTTTCATTTTCACTACCAAGTGATTTGTTTTCAAAAGTCTTTTCACATGTACAATAAAAAAAAAATAATCATTTGTGACGGCAAAAAGACAATAACGACAAAGATATCGTCGCTTTAAAATGGGCGACACAGAATCTTGGCGACGATGGCTTTGCCATTGTTAAAAGTATCCGTAACAGACGCCCATCAACAAAACTGTCGCTAAAGGGTCCTTTTAACTGCCGCAAATAATACGAGATGTCGTTCTACTTGGTTGCAATGGAAAATGTGAAAAATTAAAAAAAGAGAATCAAATTTTTACACCTTACGTTTCTCTTATATACACATTCAGAAATGCCTTGCGATTGTCTCGGTTAAAATCAAAGTGTACTACATGATTGTTTTACGCCTCAATTGTTAGCGTTACGTTGAACTATTGTTAGCTAAGGTTAGGAGCATAATTGCCGAGAAACTCATTTGGAAAGAAAAAACACATTTTTTTGGAGATGTGCTCCTTGTACCGATACGAAACTCGTTTCACAATTTTAAGAAAATATTTCGAAAAGCTTAGAGAAACGTTTTAGAAACTCTTATGAAACATTTAGAAAACTCTTGAAATACTTAACGAAAATGCTTGAGACACTTTAAATATTAATTTTATACATTTTTCTCCTGAAGTTCTAACTAGGTATCGATGAAATTATTTATATATGTTTCCACTAAGTTTTTCAAAAGTCTCCATTAAATTTCTTAAAAGTCTCCACTAAATTTTCTTAAAGGTTTCCTTTAAGCTTCGCGAAAGCTTCCTAATAAGATTCCTATAAGTTTTCCAATAGTTTCCCGTTTTATATATCTCTCTACATTTTTTGAATGCTCTTCCCGCTTTTATTTCTCTCTTCTGCTTTCTATTTTGGTAATTGTGGTTAGGAGACCTAATACAAACTGATTGTATGATTAACAAACATTAAAAAATATTATTCTTCTAAAATTTTTGTATAGAATCTTATACACACGAATGATGTGACGGTTATAGATTTATAAAAACATCTATCTTGGTAAGTTCTTTATTTTAAAATAATAGACAGGACATAACCATATAATCCTATACATTTTTTTTTCTGAATGTATACGAGTATATCATTACCCACGCCTTAAGAATAACATGAACATAATAGTTTATGATTAGCCTTGGCCCCCTTGTAACTCTACGAGGCCTGAAGAAAGGAAAAAGATTGCCTTTTATCTCTCTTATGTTAGCTCGTATTGGTCCACTCATAGGCCCAAACACAACTTGAGGTGTTGTTCTAGTTGGTCAATTTGGTGTGCTTCTCACATTGATTAACTCAGGTTTAACTTTGAGATAGGATTGAATGGATCTATCTCTTATGAATACTTTAGTTCTGATATGAATAACTAACTTTTAACCAAAAAAACAAAAACTAACTTTTGCTTTGATTCTTGTAGTAAGAGTTCATCTAATCTTCGCCTGTATGTCTAGCTCATGGTCATGAGGGACCCTATAACAATTCTTAAAGCTTGCCCAAATACTGTAGTACGCTGGACGTAATGGGAAGTCCTTGTTTGATGGGCCTTTTAAAGTAAACGAATTAAACTTACAATATTGGGTCTTTAAAGTCCAGCGATTGGGCCCTCATTGAGATGCAAAGTTAAGTTCATATGCATTGAGTAAGTATTAAATGATTACTAACATGGCTATGTAATGGTGGAATCAGAAAATTTATTCAGGCTAATTATTAATTATAGCAATTTTTTATTTATGTAATCAACAATAGGGACTTTTATACATATGTATGATATATATAACTTTATGTACATAAACAGGCTTTTAAAGCAGAATAACTATTTAAGAGAACATTTATAAAATTTTATTGAGGGGCATTTATAAAATTTTAGATGAAAAAATTGAAAATATTTCTTAAAACTGTAGATAAAAATGTAATGTTAGAAAATTTGAGGGGGGTATTTTAAAATTTTGAATAGCCAAATTGAAAAGAATCTAAAAAACTATAGATAAAAGTATAATTTTTAAAATTTTAAGGGGAAGCTACCCTCTGGGAACATATTGTCTCCACCATATTGTTGTATGCGTACTTTTTGTTTCACACATCAAGCAATGTTCTTCTTTTTTTTAAAATTATTTGTTCATTTGTTTTGTGGATCATGACATGACTTTGATGAAATAATTCTTTCTGCAATTTAATTTTCAAAATCCCAATTTAATGCAAAGTGAAAATCATTTTTTATATTTTTTATATTTAGCCTATAAGAGTAAGAATTTTTAACCCTTGCTTTTGCCTTTTTTGACTTTAGAAGCCTGAACGACACCACTTCAATAGGTCATGCCACTATTCATTCCTAGCCTTAGTAACACCAGAAATTAGGCATTCATTGGGCTGCGAATTTACGAGGCTTAGTGGCTTGAAATTTGGTACTTTAATAGACTAAAATTAGACCTTTTACCAATAGGCCATACCACTATTCACTCCTAGCCTTAAAAGCTTAGGGTCTGTTTAGAAGTGCTGTCAGTTTTTACTTTTTGTTGTCTGTTTTTGTTTTCTGTTTTTGTTTTTTATTTTTTATGGTCTAACGATGGGATTTATAGGTTACCGTTTTGCTAAAAGTACTATATTAATGTTATAGAATCAGAAAATATATCTATTTTAGTATTTTTTTATGTTTTTATTTTTAAAAAAACAAAAAACAAAAATAAAAAACAAAACCAAATGCACCCTTAGACTCTGTTTGGTAACTGTGAAAAGGAAGGAAAAAGGAAAGAAATTTTTCTTTCTTTTGTTTGATTTATAGTGTGGAAAGGAAAAGAAAAGTATACAACAGAAATAAGCGAGGGAAAAATTGAATTTGATTTTGCAATTAAAATTTGAATTTGAATTTGAAAGTTGGGAAAAAGTTGGTTAAATGATTCTATTATTTTCTTTCTTTTTTCCCTTCAAAATCAACAAGGAAAAGTCAATTTCTTTTCACTTTCTCTCTATTTTTTTTTTAAAAAATCAAATAGAGAAAAGAAATTTATTTTTCCTAGCATTTCTTCCCCTTTTCTCCCTCTTTTTCTTTCCATTTCCCTTTCACAAATATCAAACAGAGCCTTAGAATTTTTGGTCGTGTAGGACAAATTAAGAGCAACAAAAACTATTAATATCTTTTGGCCTGAAAGGGACAATCAATTGGACCAAATAACTTTGATAACAAAAGGTCATACATAAAACTTATACAGTCCCTTTTTTTAATGTAAATCTCTATTTAAAAATCTACGCACTTTATTTCAAACTCAAACAATTATTTCTCTTAGAGTAATGGTCTAATTGAGTATTTGTAGAGTTTAGATTAATCAAATACCCAAGTTTTTACTTTAATACCTAACAAATGTATAATTGGGAAAAAATATAAAGACTTAACAAAGAAAGAACACGTATTTTATTTTTGTTACAAACATGAAGAAGAAAGAAGGAAAAAAAATAAAGGAAAAGAAGACAAAAGAGATTATACATGCAACAATATGGTATGATTCTTCTTTTTTTTTATTCTTCGGACTTCGTTTTTCTTTTTCTCTTCGCTCACTTATTTTTTTATTGCTTTCTTATTTTATTTTACCTTTTTTTAATCCTTTTCTCTATTCTTCCCCCGCGCTACTCTGCTTTGTTTAATGGAATACAACTGTCAACCCACTTTAGAGACGTCCCATTTTCCAGTCTATTCTATTTAGGACTTTTTTTTCTTTGTAAAGGAGTATTGGTTCAATACTTCAATCGTGATATAAACACCTTGTTTGAAACTTGGGATAAGGAAGGAGAGTAGAAGGAAAAGTATTATTTGTTATCATTTTTTTATTTGATTCTATTTAATAAAAAAAAAAAAGAAAGGCAAGAGAAGAAGAAGAAATTTTTTTAACTCAATCTCTTTCTTTCTCTCTCTTTTTTTCTTTTATTTTACTTTCAATTTTTTTATAAAACCAAATATGAAAAAAAATTATTTTTCTTATACTTTTCTCTTCTCTTTCTCTTCTTACTTTCCTCCAAACTCCAAACAGGCTGTAACTTATTGTGAAGTGTCTGGAAGGCACAGGTTCTGAATCCTATTTTATCTGATAATAAATTCTTTTTCCTAGCCCACGTCTTGCCACAATGGTCCCTTTGACTATTTGTATTGTGATATTATGATTACATGGGCGTACGGCATAAAATCAAATCATTAGGAGTGCCTCGGATACTTTCCCATGTTCAAATTTTTTATTTTCTTATTTTAATATTTGCATTATATTTTAAACTTTTTATGACTTTAATTAATGCAATTTAACTTTGTCAATGCGCATTGAATTTGACATTTAAAATTACACAACGTTACTAAAAAGAAATCTAATTACATAACGTTATTGGGTTATTTAACTCCAATTGGTAAATCTAATTTTAAAAAAAAGAAATCTCTTTTTTAACATTGTTTAATCCTTGCTCTAAGGTTCAGAGGGGAGTGAGCATACTTAGTTTCGCTTTAAAGTATGACTTGTTTATGTTTCTTATGAATTCTTTATGAACTAGTACATTTATTAAGCAACGCCCCGTCTGATAATGTTGTAAACTTTTATTTTTTGTTATGTCTTTTTATTATGTATTTTTTGTGGTCTAATGATGAACATTTGTAGGCAGGGCCGATTATAGACCTAGGCAAGCAAGACGCTCGCCTTAGGCCCTCAATTTCAAAGGCCTCCAAATTTAGAAACTTTGGATCTATTTGGCACAGCTTCTTGCAGTGAAAATAATTTGTGATGAAGGACTTTTTAGGGAGGACTTCATAAAAATTTTTTTTAAAAGAAGATAGATGTTTGATGAATGTTTATTTTATAAGTCTTTTAAAATTCAAAAGTACCTTAACCATGAAAATGTAAATTTGGTGGAAACATTCTAAAAGTGACAAATTGCTTTTAAGTGACAATTTTGTCCATTAGCATTATCATTCAACTAGGACTCATTTTTCTTGTAAAATTTAGTTTTAAAAAATAATAATTGCAAAGAAATTAAAAGCAAAAAGTAACACTGAAAATTTGACTCATACAAAATATACTAGTTATACAATTAACAACATAAATTCTTAATAAAATATGATTTATTGTTGTAGGCAATTTGAAGCAGATTAGGATTTGATTAGAGTCGATGTTTGTTGGGTTGAGTCCCGAAGTTTAGACCTTGAAATGGTGCGCGGTGACATGGCATTTCATATGGGCCTTTGTGTTCAATAATTTTTTAATATCAACTCATTGTATATAGTTATTGATGTCCATTAGAAAAGAAAATAAGTTTTTCTTAGACTGTACTTGAAACTCGAATTTATCAAGAAAAAAGTGAATGAAGTAAAAAAGGTGAGACAATAAAGAACAAAATGAAAAATAATTTTTATTTTATTTCTCCTTACCTTTTCCTCCTTTTTTTTTTTTTCCACATTAGTAAATCCTTGATTTAAATACAGCCTTAGATTCACAAAACTTTGCTGCTTCTCGAACAATTGTGAAATTGATACTTGCAGAGACGTCCTAAGAATGTTTGTAGTTTTGTATTTAAGGGTTAGGATTTGTAAATATCATGAATTGAGAGTATATTGTGAACTTTGGGTTACAAAAATTAAGAAAAGTATTAGAAATTAAAAACATTCACTTAAGCGGAATACGACTTCGTGAGAAGCCAATTTTGAAGTTGTTTGAAAAGTTAGCTCCGGTAGCTTCTCACAAATGGACTTTTGGGAGCAATGACTTTTAGTGGAAGAACTTCTAGTAAATTTTACCAAACAAGAAAATAGATTTCAAAAGCACTTCTAGAACCAAGGAGGACTTTGAAAAGCCCCGTGAAACTAAATGTAAAAACTTTGATCTTGTCTAAGTTGGGCAGGTCGGCCAATGAACGTTTAAGCAAAAATTAAGTGTAAGAGCCTTAGTCTTGCCTAAGTCAGGTAGGTTGGCTAATAAAGATCAAAGTAAAAATCAAGTGTAAAAACCTTAGTTATGTTTAAGTCGGGTAGGTTGACTAATAAAGGTCAAAGAAAAATCAAGTGTCAAACCTTAGTCCTGCCCAAGTGGGGTAGGTCAGCCCAAGAATGACCAACCTCCAGAAAAACCAAGCAGGGAGCTTAATCCTACCTAAGTTTGGTAGGTCAACTAAAGAAGACCAAAAGAGAAAAATCAAGCAGAGAGCTTGGCCCTACCTAAAGTGTGATAGGTCAGCTTAAAGAGAGTCTTAAAATACTTAAGTGTTGAAGTTAGTTCTGCCTAAGTTTGGCAGGTCGGTCAAAGAAGGCAAAAGCTCAAATATTATCATTATCAGCACAGTACAACCCTTGTAGCCCAAGCTCGGCCAAATAGGGTGCAAGAGCTGGAAGCAATTGTGAGATAAAGATTTCGCATTTCTCATATTAGGGTCGAACCACTAAGAGTAGTAGTGCTGACCTTATAATAAGCCATAAGTTGACCTGCATGAAAGTAAGCCCACTAAGAATGGTGGTGCTGACTTGAAGGAAACCAGCTCAGCAAATACTGAAAGACTCCCAAAGCACAGAAAGAGGTCCATTGGGCAGGAGACCCAATTCGACCTAAAATAGGATTCTCAAAGATCAATGCAATCTACTCCTACACCGACCCAAGAAAGGTCTACTCTTAGAAGAAGAGAGAATACCATTCTTAAAAGGAGTGGGGGCCTCCGAAACATAAAAATACACAATGCCACTAAGAAGTAAAGTACGCACAACTGAGAACTAGAATAGAGTTCTTTTTTTTAATTCATTAAGGTTAAGCCTATCTAATTTAATTTTCGGAGTGCCATCAGCCTAAAAGGGGTCGATGCATTCTTACTATTTTCGGCTCTTATAAACTCTCTGGTGTTCATTTTGGTGGTTCGCGGAGCGGATCAAAACTTACGAGAAATTCCCTCCACACCCGTCATATTTATTATATATTTTAAGGGGTCTATCAATATAAAAATGCTTGGGATGATGGCGATGGTCTTTATTTAATGCCCTTTAAAATTCTCCACAGCTTGGATTTTTTATGGTACGGTTGTTGATTTAGGGATAATAACAACCTTAATGTGGATTTCATTTGCTTGATACTGTAGGTGCTGATAAGTGGGTTGGTCTTGAATTCATTCCAAATATATTTATGATAAATTTAACCCAATTAAGAGATCCTTTGACCAATTTTGTTACCTTGTTTTACTTTTATTTACTTATTTATTTATATCCACAAGACAATTAACAAGGCTCCCAAAATCAAGGCAGGCCAAGAACCACGTCGTTTAATGACATCCGACTAGGCAATTTAGACATGTTCTTCAATAAGATAACAAGATAACTATTTCACTATGATTAAAAAAATTAAATAAATAAATAATGAAGAAGAAGAAAAGTCTCCAAAATCGCCATTGCATCCATTGGGATTGACCATTTGTTTGAGATCAATTTGATGGTCACAAGTGATAATTTTTTATTAAATCGAAGCTTTCAAATTGGCTCCTACAATTAGGCCATGTTCGATTTCGAGTTTGTTCATTGGCTTAATTGAGTTTGATCATTCAGCAATCATACTCTTCATTGATTTTCTTGGAAAATAAAAAACGTGACGCGATTTCACAAAGAAAGTAATAATAATAGCTACTAGAGAGCAATGTCTTAAATCGACTATCAATTCCGACAAAGTGGGTGTATTATACCATAACTAATGGACCTAATAACTTGGCCCAGTTGGAGAAACTGGAGTTCGCAAAAATGGCCTTCTCCAGGTGAAGAAGCCCATCTTCCTTCAACTGGGCTTTCGGGGCCGGATCAAACCTTTCCATTTGAACGCATGACGGACGGATGGGGTGGTGGGGGTTGATCGGCGGACGTTCTCGTGGACGGCCCAGATGGAGGTACTGGAGTATTCTTGGGCAGCATCCCAAAATTCACCTTCACAAAAGCCCCTCGTGCCTCGATTCCGCTCTTCACGGTGGTGTCAAGCCTTCCAGCCACCGCAGGGCAGGCGGCGAAGCCCAAAGCTAGGATGAGCACAAGGGTCATAGCCGCCACCGCCGCCGGTTGCAACATGGCCCGGAACATCTTTTTCCCCTTTGTATCCATTTGATTTCAATGTTTAGTCTGGCCTAAGCTCCACTGCCCTTTATATACATCAAGCAATGAAACCAAAATAATAAGGAAATAAATCTTTTAAGATTTCAATGACCTCAATAAGTCAAATATATGAGCTTAAATCAAGGGAAATATTAATAAATCTTTAATGTTGGGATTTGACTTGATCTTAGCCATTAAATTTTGGGATGATGAGAAACAAGAGAATTATGAATGTTATTTACTTGATATGGAGAATTATTTACCTGATAATTAATAGCCTTGAAATTCATTTATTTAAGCACATAATGTTTAGGATGATTTTGACCTGCTCATAATCCTCGGGACTCCGAAATATAAGCATATGTTTAAATTCACTATTGACCATTAGCTGTAAATTGCAGAGATTTGGCCTAGTTTCCTTAACTGGCCAGATTTCCTAAATCGTTGAAGATTTGTAGGTGCAGAAGGAAAAACATCAGCTTTTAAGGTTAAGTAAAGGAAGGGAAAATCCGGGCATACCATCTTAATTCTTTTTTCTTTTCCTTTTTTTTCAATGGCATCGTTTCTAATTCCTTGGGCAAATAATAATATTAACATCTTCTCCGCCGAATGGTATTCTTATGTTTGAATCCCGAATTTATTGAGGAAAATGAAAAAGGAAAAGTGAACGGAAAAAAAGAAAGAAATGAGATTCTAAATTTTATACTCTTGTTTTGGGTATATTGAAAAAATGAGAAGGAAATGAATAAGTGTTTATTTAATGACAAAAATATAAGACAAAATGAGACAATATGATTTCCTCACTTATTTCTCTTTTATTTTCTTTTACTCATTTCTTTCCTATACAGGCCCATAATTAGTCGTGGTACGCACAAGTTCGATCAAACACCTAATCATAAATAATAAAAAAAGTAATGCTATACAAATAAAAAATTCATAAAT
Organism: Euryodendron excelsum; assembly: GCA_033060915.1. Classification (NCBI taxonomy): domain Eukaryota; kingdom Viridiplantae; phylum Streptophyta; class Magnoliopsida; order Ericales; family Pentaphylacaceae; genus Euryodendron; species Euryodendron excelsum. The sequence goes on from CM065395.1 coordinate 4,407,211, forward strand.
TTTTTTTTTATACAAAATGATGTGTCTTAATGAAAGCCTTTTATTTCAAAACAAAACACCCACCATAATATGCTCATGCCAAATTATTTTGTATGTAAATTTTGTATAATTTTTTTTTATAAAAATAGTATTTTTCTAAAAAAACAAATAAAGTTTATGCAGGAAAACACTGGCACGGCAGGTGGCCCAACCTTATATATATAGTCACACATATTTAATTAGTCCTAGGATGCCTCCCGGGGAGTGGATTCTCTGCATGCTTCAGTGACATCACCTATTGTAATGCCTTGTTTGTTAATTTGATTCACATAATGTTGTAACTTAATGCTGTAAATTAATGAGCCTGTTTCTTTCCGAAGGAACAAAAAACAAAAAAAACAAATTGAGCCTGTTCGGATGTGTGACGTGTGTCCTAAAGTTTTAATAGCTCTTTAATGAACCCCTTTCATAGGAAGCTGTCCATGAATTCATGGTTTGGACAATAATGGGGAACAAAGCAATGGTTAAATTACCACTGAAAACTTAACCAGTACTAAATTTATTGAAAGGAGACATGATATTATGGGTGTGCTCAATACTCATGGAAGGAAAATGAGAGGGAAAATTGAATTCTCTCATTGTTTGATTTTCAAAAAAGATACAAGAAAAGTAGAAGAAAATTAACTTTTTACATTACAAATTAAACAAGGAAAGAGAATATTCTTTACCTTTCTTCTTCTTTCTTCAAGTATCAAATACACCCTAATCTCAACTTGTCAATCTCTAATAATGGCCATGCCCAACGTCTTAATTAGCCATTAATTTGTTACTTGGAAACACAAGACTCACAAGTCAGACCTAGCTTCGTAACCAAGCCAAGTCTAACAGAATAATAAATTGTTCAAGTTTGACTGGAAAACTTTACATGTTTTAGTTTATATTTAAGTTTGACTTATATACATAATGAGATGATTCTAGACTAATTTTTAGTTAGTCGAACACAAGTTAAGTTCGAATAGCTTGAAAACCTAATTACAGTGCTTCAAAATATATTCAAATTTGCCTTCTTTGCATAACAAGATGACCTTCAACAAGTCAAATTCAAACAGTTTTGGTTTATTTTTCATCTCTACTCACATTCTTTTATGGTTACATTTAAAAAAAAAAAGTTTACTATTTTCGTTGAGTTTTGGAATGTATTTAACACGTGTGTGTATAGCAATCATTATTTTCAGAATCAAAATGGCCACTTATTGCTCCATAGTTTCTCACAGCCTGCTCTTCATTTCTCTGTCACTTATGAGCCTGTGAAATCAACCAATTAACATGTGCGACAAGTTTTCCCATCTATGTGATCTATGTATTGATATCTTGGTCCCACATATAACCTGCCTTTCTCTACTTTAAAACTTTTCCCTTTCTCCACATATAATCTGGAAGAGAAATAGAAGAAGAAAAGGAAAAAGAAAAAAGCAAAAAAGATCACAAGTAGGAAACGTTAGGTTCATGATAGAAACACATGGATAGTACCCATTAACCCTGTGGAGTTTTTCTTTCCCTGTGGACGAATCAGACACAAAGTTATTTTGCTTTTCTCCCGCAAAGCTACATAGATGCCCACATATACATATATATATGTATGCATATGCATATATATAATTATTATTTTTTTATTTTTGTTTATATCCCTTCCTTAATATCTCTGTCAACCAGTAATACCGTTAAAGAATTCCTAGTTCCAACTGTTTTCTTTGGTATCTTGACTCCAATATTCCCGTAGCATCCTCTTTCTCAATGGTGAAATAATTTGATACCATATTGAAATAGTTCTATGATATTATGTTAGAATAAATTAAAGCATAAAAAAGAAGAAAGAGAAGAACTCCAAAAATAATTGAATCTCTGTATATCATAATACTTTGGTCTTTTCATTTTCACTACCAAGTGATTTGTTTTCAAGAGTCTTTTCTCATGTATAAGAAAAAAAAAATGACTATTTGTGGCGGCAAAAAGACAATAACGACAAAGATATCCTCGCTTTAAAATGGGCGACACAGAATCTTGGCGACGATGGCTTTGCCATTGTTAAAAGTATCCCTAATGGACGCCCATCAACAAAACTGTCGCTAAAGGGTCCTTTTAACTGCTGCAAATAATACGAGTTGTCATTCTACTAGGTTGCAATGGAAAATGTGAAAAATTAAAAAGAGCGAATCAAATTTTTACACCTTACGTTTCTCTTATATACACATTTAGAAATGCCTTGCGATTGTCTCGATTAAAATCAAAGTGAACTACATGATTGTTTTACGCCTCAATTGTTAGGGTTATGTTGAACCATTGTTAGCTAAGGTTAGGAGCATAATTACCGAGAAACTCATTTAAAAGGAAAAAGCGCGTTTTTCTGGAGATGTGCTCTCAGTACTGATATAAAACTCGTTTCAAAATTTTGAGAAAATATTTTGAAAACGTTGGAGAAACGTTTCAGAAACTCTTATGAAACATTTAGGAAACTCTTAAGATACTTAACGGAAACAGTTAATAAACTTTAAATATTAATTTTATACATTTTTTCTCTGAAGTTCTAATTAGGTATCTATAAAATTAATTATGTATGTTTCCACTAAGTTTTTCAAAAGTCTCCATTAAATTTCTTAAAAGTCTCTACTAAATTTCTTAAAGGCTTTCTTTAAGTTTCGCAAAAGCTTCCTACTAGAATTCCTATAAGTTTTTCAATAGTTTTCCGCTTCATGTATTTCTCTACATTTTTTGAATGCGCTTCCTGCTTTCATTTTGCTCTTCTGCTTTCTATTTTGGTAACTGTGGCTAGGAGACCTAATACAAACTGATTGTATGATTAACAAAACATTAAAAAATGTTATTCTTCTAAATTTTTGCATAAAATCTTATACACATGAATGATGTGGCGGTGATAGATTTATAATAAAAGCTATCTTAGTAAGTTCTTTATTTTAAAATAATAAGCAGAACATAACCATATAATTCTATACATTTTTTTCTGAATGTATACGAGTGTATCATTACCCACGCCTTAACATGAACATCATAGTTTATCATTAGCCTTGGGCCCCCTGTAACTCTACGAGGCCTGAAGAAAGGAGAAAGATTTGCCTTTTATTGCTCGTGTTAGTTCGTATTGGTCCACTCATAGGCCCAAACACAACTTGAGGTGTTGTTCTAGTGGGTTAATTTGGTGTACTTCTCACATTGATTAACTCAGGTTCAATTTTAAGATAGAACTGAATGAATTATATTTTATGAATACTCTAGTTTTGATATGAATAACTAAGTTATAACCAGAAGAGCAAGCACTAACTTTTGCTTTGATTCTTGTAGTAAGGGTTCATCTAATCTTCACCTGTACGTCTAGCTCATGGTCATGAGGGACCCTATAACAATTATTAAAGCTTGCCCAAATACTGTAGTACGCTGGACGCAATGGGAAGTCCTTGTTTGATGGGCCTATTAAAGTAAACGAATTAAACTTAAAATATTGGGTCTTTAAAGTCCAGCGATTGGGCCCTCATTGAGATGCAAAGTTAAGTCCATATGCATTGAGTAAGTATTAAATGATTACTAACATGGCTATATAATGGTGGAGCTAGAAAATTTATTCAGGCTAATTATTAATTATAGTAATTTTTTATTTATGTAATCAACAATAGGAACTTTTATACATATGTATGATATATACAAATTTATGTACATAAACAGGCTTTTAAAGCAAAATAATTATTTAAGAGAATATTTATAAAATTTTATTGAGGGGCATTTATAAAATTTTAGATGAAAAAATTAAAAATGTTTCTTAAAACTGTAGATAAAAATGTAATGTTAGAAAATTTGAGAGGGGTATTTTAAAATTTTTAAGAGCCAAATTGAAAAGAATCTAAAAAACTATAAATAAAAGTATAATTTTTAAAATTTTATGGGAAAGCTACCCCTCTGGGCACATACTGTCTCCATCATATTGCAGTATGCGTACCTTTTGTTTCACACATCAAGCAATGTTCTTTTTTTTTTTTTTAAATTATTTTGTTAATTTGTTTTGTGGATCATGATTTCATCATGACATGACTTTGATGAAATAATTCTTTCTGCAATTTAATTTTCAAAATCCCATTTTTAATGCAAAGTGAAAATCATTTTTTATATTTTTTATATTTAGCCTATAAGAGTAAGAATTTTTAACCCTTGCTTTTGCCTTTTTTGACTTTAGAAGCCTGTACGACACCACTTCAATAGGTCATACTACTATTCATTCCTAGCCTTAGTAACACCAGAAATTAGGCATTTATTGTGCTGCGAATTCACGAGGCTTAGTGGCTTGAAATTTGGTACTTTAATAGACTAAAATTAGACCTTTTACCAATAGGCCATACCACTATACACTCCTAGCCTTAAAAGCTTAGACTTTGTTTGGTAACTGTGAAAAGGAAGGGAAAAGGAAAGAAATTTTTCTTTCTTTTGTTTAATTTATAGTGTGGAAAGGAAAAGATTTAAAGTGTGGAAAGGAAAAGAAAAGTATACAAGGGAAATAAGCCAAGGAAAAATTGAATTTGATTTTGCAATTAAAATTTGAATTTGAATTTGAAAGTTGGGAAAACGTTGGTTAAATGATTCTACTATTTTCTTTCTTTTTTCCCTTCAAAATCAAACAAGGAAAAGTCAATTTCTTTTCACTTTCTCTCTATTTTTTTTTTTGAAATCAAACAGAGAAAATAAATCTATTTTTCTTAGCATTTCTTCCCCTTTTCTCCCTTTCTTCCTTTCCATTTCCCTTCCACAAATATCAAACAGAGCCTTAGAATTTTTGGTCGTGTAGGACAAACTAAGAGCAACAAAAACTATTAATATCTTTTGGTCTGAAAGGGGCAATCAATTGGACCAAATAACTTTGATAACAAAAGGTCATGCATAAAACTTATATAGTCCCCTTTTTTTTAATGTAAATCTCTATTTAAAAATTTACGCACTTTATTTCAAACTCAAACAATTATTTCTCTTAGAGTAATAGTCTAATTGAGTATTTGTAGAGTTTAGATTAATTAAATACCCAAGTTTTTACTTTAATACCTAACAAATGTATAATTGGGAAAAAAATATAAAGACTTAACAAAGAAAAAACACGTATTTTATTTTTGTTACAAACATGAGGAAAAAAGAAGAAAAAAAAATAACGGAAAAGAAGACAAAAGAGATTATACATGCAACAATATGGTTTGATTCTTCTTTTATTTTTTTTCTTCACGCTTTTTTTTCTTCTTCTCTTCGCTCACTTATTTTTTTTATTGCTTTCTTATTTTATTTTACCTTTTTTTAATCCTTTTCTCCGTTCTTCTCCCTTTTTTTTTTTTTTTTTTTTACCTACTCTGCTTTGTTTAATGGAATACAACTGTCAACCCACTTTAGAGACGTCCCATTTTCCAGACTATTCTATTTAGGATTCTTTTTTCTTTGTAAAGGAGTGTTGGTTCAATACTTCAATCGTGATATAAACAGCTTGTTTGAAACTTGGGATAAGGAAGGAGAGTAGAAGGAAAAGTATTATTTGTTTTTTTTTATTTTATTTAATAAAAAAAAAGCAAGAAAAAAAGAAGAAATTTTTTTAACTCAATCTCTTTCTTTTTCTCTTTTCTTTTCTTTCATTTTAGTTTTAATTTCTTTATAAAACCAAATATAAAAAAAATTAGTTTTCTTATATTTTTCTTTCCCCTCTCCTTCCCTACTCTCCTTCAAATTTCAAACAGTGTAACGTATTGTGAAGTTACTCGAAGGCACAGGTTCTGAATCCTATTTTATCTGATAATAAATTCTTTTTCCTACCCCACGTCTTGCCATAATGGTCCTTTTGACCATTTGTATTATTATATTATGGTTACATGGGCGTACGGCATAAAATCAAATCATTAGGAGTGCCTCGGATACTTTCCCATATTCAAAATTTTTTATTTTCTTATTTTAATATTTGTATTATATTTTAAACTTTTTATGACTTTAATTAATGTAATTTAACTTTGTCGCATTGAATTTGACATTTGAAATTACACGATATTACCAAAAAGAAATCTAATAACATCACGTTACTGGGTTATTTAACTCCAATTGGTAAATCTAATTTTAAAAAATGAAATCTCTTTTTCAACATTGTTTAATCCTTGTTCTAAGGTTCGGAGGGGAGCGAGCATTATTAGCTTCGCTTTGAAGTATTACTTGTTTATGTTTCTTATGAATTCTTTATGAACTAGTACATTTATTATGCAATGTCCATTTGATAACGCTGTCAATTTTTACTTTTTATTATGTCTTTTTATTATGTGTTTTTTGTGATTTGGTGATGAGTATTTGTAGACAGAGCCGACTATAGGTCTAGGCAAGCAAGGCGCTTGCTTTAAGCTCTCAATTTCCAAAGCATCCAAGTTTTAAAAATTTTGGGTCTGTTTGGTGTAACTTCTTATAGTGAAAGTCCTTTGTGACGAAGCATTTTTTTATAGAGGACTTCATAAAAAGAACTTTTAAGAGAAGATAGATGTTTGGTGAATGTTTATTTTATAAGCCCTTTAAAATTCAAAAGTACCTTAACCATGAAAATGTAAATTTGGTGGAAACATTCCAAAAGTAACTGTAAGTGAGATTTTTCAGGAAGGCTGGGCTGAACTTTCAAGCCCCAAATGGATGAGTCCAAATATCTCCTGCAAGACAAGGAGGTTAGAATGGGTCGACCCGTAATGGGTCGATCACACTCCGAAAATTAAGTTAGCAAGCTTAATTGATAAAGATGAATGAAAGTTGTGAATACTTGGAGTTAACTGTCCATACCTGGCTCTCGATGCCTTAGGTATTTATAGAACCTTTAAGGGAGTGTGTTCTGCCTTGGCCTACCAGCAGGCTCTCATGGCCTGCTGGGTAGGCATCATCATTGACGCCGCCTGATTATTTACAGGGTCTGGCGCACCGTCGTGGAGGATTCCGGCTGACCGGACGTGCACGTCGACGTCGCGTGGGCAGCCGCTTGCGCATTTAATGCGAGTCAACTCTGCATTTAATGCGCAAAGACCGCTAGCGGTTTGGGCCCGCTTTTCGCAGTTTGGGCTATGCTGCGAAGGAGGTCGGCAGTCAAAGCTGGCCTTCCCTCTAATTCTGATCTGGGCTAGCAAAGCAGCCCCAACTTTAATTTGCGCAGATTGGGCCTCACCCATTGGGTTGGGCTAGGGGTTATTCCCCAACAATTGCCCCCAGCCTTTTTGTCCTTTTGGCTTCTAAAACGGCCAAGGGCTGTAACGGTCACCCGGCCACATAAATGGCGGGGATTTTAAAAGATTCATTGGTGGGGCGTTATTGAATCGACGGTCGATGTGACGCTTCGGCATAGCGTCATGATTAACGCCGTTTTACCGTGTACGAACCGACAGCTCTGGTGTGTATAAAAGAGTGACGCCCTAATCAGTTGGAAGACACTTGCTCTTTTTCCTTTGCCTTCTGAATAGCGTGTGCGTCAGCTGTTTCGGCACCCAACACTGTAAGTGTCCTTTGAGCCCGCAACTCCATTGTTCTTCACTGTATTCTGTGTTTTGACGGTTGCCCCCTGATGGCGTCCCGTCTTCGTAAAATGTTGGATGGTCCGTCGACCCTTGCCTCGTTTAGGGCTAGGTTTGAAGTCCCGGATGAAATCGGCTTAGAGCTGGTCGATCCTGAGGACTATCGCATGGGTGAGACCGAAAAGGGGGTGCCGTTCCCAGTCATTGCTATCGTAAAAGGGGGACTTAGGTTTCCCCTCCACCCTCTTCTTTATAAATTCATAGTAAAAAATGAGGTGTCGCCCTCCCAGTTAGCATCGAATGTGTACAAGATCTTTTTTGGCATGCTTGAAATAAATCGGCACCTGGGTGTGAACCTGAGCCTTGCCGAACTGGACTACTGCTACACTCTTTGTAAAGTTGGAGGTAGTTACAAAGTTTACCTCCGGGCAGTAAACAAGTCCTTAGAGTTAGTGAAGTGTCTGCCTTCCTCAGGGAAGGGCGTTGACGACCGGCAAGGCCCAGAGTACCTGGGTAACCGGTCCATGGGAGTTCGGCAACGTTCCTGAGAAGGATAGACCGGCGATTCGATGCCCTAGAGTGCCCGTCGAACTAGGTTTGATGCCGATCTCTCATACTGTGCGCCATTTTAAATTTCAATTTGCAGCAAAACTGACTCTTGAACTTTTTGCAGACACAAGGAAGCGGTCGAAAGCTCGTGACTGGTTAGTCAACTCTGATGATCTCAACAAGGTTTTGAACTGCGTCGGTGAAGGTTGACTAAGATACGTAGCTCGGGCTGCGCACATTTTGCTCTCCTACCCACTGCGATACTCAACTTTCACTGTCGAGACGGGTGTTCCCCAGAGTATAGTTGCAAGATTAGCGGAGGAAGGTGCCGAAGGAGACTTCGAGGAGATCCCCACCGGAATAGCAATCGAAAGGGCGCGCAGCCCTACAGGCGTGACAGTCGCGGTTGCTCCTCCATCGGCATCAACTGGTGAAGAACGGCAAGAAACGCGAACGAAATCACACAGCTCGGCATCAACTTCGTCACCGTATACTGCGCCCGACCGCCGAGTTAAGATTCCTGCAGGAAACAAGTGATTCGAGCCCATCCCCCGACGAAATGGACGGCATGAGTCTGAGGGAAATAATGTTTGCTCTCGTGGGCCAGCCGCTAAGGTCGGCCACCCCCACTCTTGCTGAAACTCCTCCAGCCGAGCTGGTGATAACTCCCGTGGTGGAAGCCCCTCCCGTGCAACAGAGGCCAGAGACTCGGCAACAGAGAAAAAGGAGGCCCGATGTCACTCCTCCAACTCCAGCGCCCAAAAAGCAAAAAGGAAAAGGCGCGGTGGACGAGGTCGGCGAGACTGTGACCATCACTTCGGACATTCTAGGCTGTCCTATGACGATAGCAGATTCTATGATTGACCAGCCCGAGGTTACGTTTGGTGTTATTAAGAGCGTCCTTCAGAAAAAGGACGTGGCGAAGCTGGGCGAAGCAAGTGACTCAGCCGTTTTTATGGGTGCTTTTCATGACTCGATACTGGTAAGTCGGCACTGACTTTTTTGATGATTACAAACTTTTTTGGACATTCGTTCTCAAAATGACCTTCTTTTATCTGTGTAGGGTTGTCTGAATTCCTTGCAAGCGATGACGCGCTTCCAGAAGCTTGCCGAGGTTCACCAGGAACTCATTGAAGAGCACGGCCGCTTAAAGCTTGAGTGGATCGAAGCAAATAAGGAGCGGATCACTTTCAGGAAATAGGCCGAACAGGCTTCCGGCGAGCTTTTGTTGATGAAAGCCAATTTTGAAAAGAGAGATAAGGATCTAGCCAACCTTGAGAAGAAGTTCGATGTGCAGTCCATAGATTTGCACAACGCAAATGCAGAGGTCGAGGCCTTTAACTCTGAAGTGGCCAAGCTGAAGGTGGAAGAGGAGGCCACACTGAAGAGGGGTGAAGAGAGGGGGGCCAAGCGTTTGGCTGAAGAGATGATGGACCTTAGTCGCTCCATATTCCGATAGGGTTGGAACAGCGCCCTTGTCGTTGCAGAGCTGGATAAGGCCTCCGACGTTTGGGGTCTTTGCCCAGACTTCTTCGATACTACCGAGCACGGCGTCGTTTGTCCGAAAAAAGTGCTGGCAAATGCCCAATACAAACGAAAGCTTTTTTAAAAGCCGCAGCCGAAGAAGCTGCTACTGAGAGGGAAAGAGCTAAAAAATTGAAGGCCGCTGCTGAACCCCCTGAGGATGCGGAAGAGATTGTCGGTGATTCACCAAGGGCAATTTCGCAGCCGGGGGAGAAGTCAGCATAACTGTTCTTTCTCTTTTCTTTGATTTTTTGTAACCATCACTGCCTTTTAATGAGAAAAACTCATTTTGTCGTTTATTACTGAATCTGTCTTATCTGATTTTGCTGTGGACTGAATCTGCCTTATTTGATTTTGTTGTGGACTGAATTTGCCTTGTTTTTGTCATTTACACTTGGTTTCTGTTTTGACTTTCTTTGGCCGACCTGTCCAAGTTGGACAGGACCAAATTTTTACACTTGGTTTTTGTTTTGGCCTTCTTTGGCCGACCTACCCAACTTGGACAGGACCAAGTTTTTTACACTTGGTTTTTGTTTTGGCCTTCTTTGGCCGGCCTGCCCAACTTGGACAGGACCAAGTTTTTTACACTTGGTTTTTGCTTTGGCCTTCTTTAGCCGACCTGCCCAACTTGGACAGGACCAAGTTTTTTACACTCGGTTTTTGTTTTGGCCTTCTTTGGCCGACCTGCCCAACTTGGACAGGACCAAGTATTTACACTTGGTTTTTAGTTTGGCCTTCTTTGGCCAACCTGCCCAACTTGGACAGGACTAAGTTTTTTACACTTGGTTTTTGTTTTGGCCTTCTTTGGCCGACCTGCCCAACTTGGACAGGACCAAGTTTTTTACACTTGGTTTTTGTTTTGGCCTTTTTTGGTCGACCTGCCCAACTTGGACAGGATCAAGTTTTTACACTTGGTTTTTACTTTGGCATTCTTTGGCCGACCTACCCAACTTGGACAGGACCAAGTTTTTTACACTTGGTTTTTGTTTTGGCCTTCTTTGGCCAACCTGCTCAACTTGGACAGGACCAAGTTTTTTACACTTGGTTTTTGTGGGTTTCACAGAGTGCTCAAAGTAGATTTGTTTGAATGGCTTCGTTTTCATTAATTCTTCAACAGAGCTTTACACATTTCATGGACTGTTACATCACATGGAGCTTCGTATTAGTGGTAGAATTTCCTCAAGTTGCTTGCATTCCAGGGTCGCGGCAATTGTCTCCCTTCTTCAACAGTTTCTAGTCTGTATGCGCTAATGCCGACCTGGGATGTCACTCTGTAGGGGCCTTCCCAGTTAGGGCCGAGCTTTCCATCTGCCGCCTTCTTGGTTGCCCCCAACACTTTTCGTAAAACTGGATCTCCTGGAGCAAAGCTTCTCGAGCGGACCCGTTTATTGTAAGAGCATTTTAGCTGTCGCTGATACTCTGTGAGCTTGATCAAGGCGGTTTCCCTTCTTTCCTCGACGAGATCCAAGTCTCTTGCAACCGTCTGGTCGTTGAGACCCGTGTTAAAAGTGGCCGATCTGATAGTTGGTAGTCCGACCTCCAAGGGGATGACTGCTTCCACCTCGTACACCAAGGAGAACGGGGTTTCTCCGGTAGACCTCCTTGGGGTTGTTCTATAGGACCACAGAACATTGGGTAGCTCCTCCGTCCACTTCCCTTTGGCTTTTTCTAGTCGTTTCTTGACCCCGTTAAGCATGGTTTTATTTGAAATCTCGGCTTGCCCGTTGCATTGGGGGTAGGCCGGCGTTGAGTAATAGTTTCTGATCCCCAATCCTTCGCAAAATGATCTAAAGATATTGTCATCGAACTGGGTGCCGTTATCTGAAACAATGACACGGGGTAACCCGAATCTTGTGACAATGCTTTTCCATACGAACCTTTTGGCACTAATTTCCCTGATGTTTGGTAAAGGTTCCGCTTCCACCCATTTGGTAAAGTAGTCAGTTGCTACGATGAGAAACCTTTTATTGCCCGGGGCTTGGGGCAGAGGTCCGACAATGTCCAGTCCCCACTGAGCGAAAGGCCACGGACTGGTGATGGTGGCGAGATCTTCAGCTGGCTGGTGGATGATGGGGGAAAACCTCTGACACTTGTCACACTTCAAGACGTAATGGGCTACATCTTTCTGCATGTAAAGCCACCAGTATCCCTGCGAGATGGCTCGGTGTGCTATCGATCTTCCGCCAACATGACTTCCACATATCCCTTCGTAGATTTCGAACAAGACGCCCTGTACTTGGTCCGGATGGACGCAGTGTAAATATGGTCCTGTAAAGGAACGCCTGTAAAGCTCCTTACTTGGTGACAGCCAATACTTAAGAGATGCATGTTTGATTCGCCGAGCTTCATCCTTATCGTCTGGTAGTTTGTCTGTGTCAAGGTAAGAGATGATTGAGTCCATCCATGACGGTCCCAACTTTTCTGCTGTTAGAGCTTCCTCTTCCTCCCGAAAGATGCTAGGCTTGGCAAGAGTTTCTACATTGATCGTCCTTTTCGAACCAGATTTCAAAGCTATGGCCAAAGTTGCCAAGGCATCCGCATGTGAGTTGTTGTCTCGGCTGATCTGTCGAAGCTTGTAGCTTTTAAATTGGCCGAGTAGTTCCTTGGCTTTTGCTAGGTACTGCGTCATTCTGTCATTTTTTGCTATGTATTCTCCTGTAATTTGGTTTACAACAACTAGGGAGTCCGAATAGATGACGATTTCAGAAATTTGAAGTTCAATGGCTCGACGTATTCCGGCGAGCAAGGCCTCGTATTCTGACTCATTATTGGAGGCAATGAACTCGAGTTTGATGGCTTGTTCGATGGTTAGACCGTCTGGTGTGATGAGTATGATGCCTGATCCTACCCTCCGGTCATTAGAAGCTCCATCCACGTAGAGTTGCCAATGATCAGTTTGTTCCCAAAGGTCCAGGGGGAATTCGTGTTGTGTTTGGCCAGTTGTTGGAGTCTGTTCTACTTCTGGTGGTATCTCGACAGAGAACTCGGCAACAAAGTCTGCAAGAACCTGCCATTTCACTGCCGATCTAGGTTGGAAGTTGATGTCAAACTCCCCTAATTCCATGGCCCATTTTGCAATTCTTCCAGAGAAGTCGGCCTTCCTTAGAAGAGGTTTGAGCTGGTGGTTAGTGAGGACGTTGATGGTGTGAGTTTTGAAGTAATGCACCAACTTACGGGATGTTACTATCAGTGCGAGTACCAGCTTTTCGAGGGGTAGGTACCTGTTCTCAGCTCCTAGAAGGGTTTTGCTGACGTAATAGACCGGGAATTGTTATCGGTTTTCTTGTCTGAGTAGGACGGCGCTGACTGCATGGTCTGACACTGCAAGGTAGAGGAAGAGTTCCTCGTGCTGGACAGGGGTGGAGAGCAGGGGTGGTTTGGTTAGGTAGTTTTTTAGATTGGCAAGGGCAGAGTCACACTCTAGGGTCCACTCGAACCGCTCTTGTTTCTTTAGGAGCTGGAAGAAGGGTCGGCACCTGTCCGATGAACGGCTGATGAATCTGTTGAGCGCGGTGGCCATTCCTGTCAGTCTCTGAATCTCTTTGGCATTCCTTGGAGCTTGAATGCTCTGAATCGCACTAATCTGTTGTGGGTCCACTTCAATGCCCCGATGTGTTACCAAGAACCCCAGAAACTTGCCCGAGCCGACCCCGAAGACACATTTTGAAGCGTTCAGCCTCATTTTGTAGTCCTTCAGGATGCAGAGTACCTCCTTTAGGTCCGCCAAGTGGGTGTTGCTCAGTTTTCTTTTTACCACCATGTCATCGATGTAGACCTCGACAGTTTTGCCGAGCTGCGTCTTGAACATCTTTGTGACCAATCGCTGATACGTAGCTCCGGCGTTCTTCTGGCCAAAGGGCATAACCCTATAGCAGTAAATACCCTTTGGAGTGATGAAGGCCGTCTTTTCTTGGTCGTCGGGGTGGAATGGGATCTGGTGGTATCCTCGGTAAGCATCCAAGAAACTCATCCTTCCGAAGCCGGTGATTGCATCCATAAGCTAGTCAATTTTGGGCAGGGAGAATGGATCTTTGGGGCATGCCCTGTTGAGATCAGTGAAGTCCACATAGACCCTCCACTTACCGTCCTTCTTTTTTACAATCACGGTATTTGATAACCAGCTTGGGTAGTTGATCTCCCGAATGGCCCCAGCTTCCAAAAGCTTCTCCGTTTCCTCCAAAACAGCGTCCACATGCTGGGTAGCTGCCCTTCTCCCCTTTTGGACAACAGGTCGGCAATTTGGGTTAACACTCAGGCGATGACAAGCAACGTCAGCGCCGATCCCATGCATGTCATAAGGGGTCCAGGCGAACACTTCCAGGAAGTTCGTCAACAACTCGATGAGGGATTTTTCCTCTAGTTTGGACAGAGAGGTGCCGATGACGAAGTATTTGTCTCCTCGTCGATCAATGTATATCTTCTTTAGGTCCTCCACAACTTTGTTCTCGAGTGTCTGTCCCACATCATCAATAGTGGGGGTGTCTTCATGCAGCTCCATCATCTGCACTTTCTCAGGTTTTGTCTTTGTCGCACATGCCGTCAGGAAACATTGTTTGGCAGCTACTTGGTCTCTCCTGATTTCTCCAACACCTGCTGGGGTCGGAAACCTAAGCAACTGATGGTATGACGATGGAACGGCCCTCATGAGGTGCAACCAGGTTCGTCCCGTGATGGCATTGTGGGGGGAGAGTACGTTAACTACTAGGAATTCGGTTTGCAATGTGATTCCGCCGGCTGTTACAAGAATCGTCACCTTTCCCATTGGCTAAACTGGGTCTGAGCTGAATCCGACCAATGGGTTAAGTGACTGTTGGAGGTCGGACTCGTTCAGTCCTAATTGCTTGAAGAGGCTGTAGTACATAACTTCGGATGAACTCTCCTGGTCAATGAGCAATCTTCTGACGTCGCAGTCCGCCATTCTTAACGTAACTACCAAGGCATCATTATGAGGGATCTGCACTCCCACGAGATCCTCATCGGTGAAAGAAATTGGTACATGGCCACTGCCGACTTTTGCTTTCTTGCTGGGTTGTTGTACCTACATCACTTCCCTTAGGTGTGCCGCTTTCTGTATCTCGGTTCGGTACCTATGTGGGTCGACGGTTCCTGACTCAGCCGAACCGTGCAACACATTGATTACCCGAACCGATCTTGATTCTGGTTCCTTCCGAGCTGCGTCTTCTACCCGCGGTTGCTCGGCTTCATTCTTTGTCTTCTCTCGATCAATGAATTGATTGAGGTGGCCTGCTTTGGCCAAGTCTTCCAAGTGAGTTTTCAGATGCCGACACTGCTCCGTCTTATGTCCCTTCTCGCGGTGGTATGAACAGAACCTCTTCTGGTCTCGGGTCGCTGGGTCTCCTCCCAACTTTGGTGGCCACTTGAAGAAGGGCTTATCACGGATCTGGGGTGATATTTTATAGATGGGGTCCTTAAAGACTGTATAGACCCCCTCAGTTACCCTTTTTCCTCGGTCGATATCTTCTGATGGGGGCTTCTTGGCATCCTTCTTATTTGTCTTTTCGGTTGCAGCGCCGACCTTAGTCGATGCTACCTAGGGTATATCTTCGTCCAACCGTGCATAGCGCTCGATCCTGAGCATTAGCTCTTGTATCGTGAGAGCTGGTTTCTTCATTAAGGACTGTCGCAAGCGATGCTCCCTGGGAAGGCCGATCTTGAACTGAGTTACAGCTAATTGCTCGCTGCACTTGTCAATTTCGTTATAAGCTTCCCAGTAGCGTCGGGCGTATGCTCGCAATCCTTCCCCTTCTTCTTTTCGTAATGTCAGCAAGAAATCAACCTCCTTCGGCTGTAAGCTGTTTGCTATGAAACGAGCTGTAAAAAGCTCGGCTAGTTGCCTCCAGCTAGAAACGGACTTAAGTGGCAATTTATCAAACCACCGTAAAGCCACACTTCCCAGGCTGGAGGGGAAGATTCGACACATCAGTGTTACGCCCAGATTTTTCGCACTCGAGGAATACTCAGACAAGTGAAAAAAATGCTGTACTCTCTCGTTAGAACTCACCCTCCTAAAAGAATAAGTGCGACTAGGTTTGAATTGAAAAATTGGTTTGAATAAAGGGCTTTTGAAAAAGATTCGGAGTCGCCACCTAACTTGATTAAGGTGAGTTAGGTCACCTAAAAACTAAGAATAATCCGAAGACTACACTTAGGGTTTTTGAAAAACGATTTTGAAAATATCTCCTCAAGAAAGGGTTTTTAAGAAAAACGGGTTGTTTGGCAACCTTTGAAAAACATTTAGCCCTGTTTGGAAAATAACTCCGTTTGGTCTTTGAAAATAGTGATTCTAGGTTCGGAGGTTGGTTACGTGTAGGGAAGACGCACTAAGCTATCACCCTACCCTGCCCTTTCGGTACCTACATGTCAATCTACCCTAGATTCACCTATGAGAGTCTTTAATTAACATATGTTCAACCCTATTCACTTTAGAAAAACAATGTTTAGAAAGCATGATGCATGATGTGCAAGTGCAAAATAAAAGAATGAAAAAATAGATTTGGAAAGAGATTGATTTGATTTGAAAATAGATTTGAAGAGATGGAATTGAAATTGGAAAGTTTGAAAATTAAAAGTAGAAATTTGAAAATAGAAATTTTGAAAATAGATTGGAATTTGAGATTTGAAAAATGTGGAGACCGCACCCATGAGGGTGGAATTGAAAGTTTGAAAAGTGTTGTGACCGCACCTATGAAGGTTGCCTACGTATCCCTTTGGGGGAATTAGGTCAGTTGTAGTTCGGACTAGAGTCTGATTGAAAAGAGATTGATTTGAAAGAAAGCGATTGAATTGAAAATTGGATTTGATTTGAGATTAGAAGAGGAGATTGGAAATTGAAATTGAGAAGATTGGACTTGCTTTGGAAAGATTGATTTTGGAAAGACTTGATATTGGAAAGATGGAGGTTTAGGAAACCTAGTCTTAGGAAAGGTAGGAGACCTAGGAAAGACTTGAGATTAAGAAAGATTTGACTCGAACGTTGGACTTGGAAAATTTGAAAAGATTGGATTTTAGGAAAGGTTCGATTTAGGAAAGTTTCGAATTTAGAAAGTTTTGAAATAGGGAAAGTTTCGAAATTAGGAAAGCTTTGAATTAGGAAAGTTTCGTTTTAAGAAAGGTTTTAAAATAGGAAAGTGTTGAATTTAGAAATGTTTTGAATTAAGAAAGTTTAGTTTAAGAAAGGTTTAGAATTTGGAAAGTTTCAAGTTAAGAAAGTTTTGAATTTTGGAATGTTTTGAAAAAAGGAAGTTTTGAATTTTGGAAAATTTTGAAATAGGGAAGTTTTGAAAATTGAAAAGTTTTGAAAACAAGGAAGTTTTGAAAGAAAGTTTTGAGTTTGGAAAAGTTTTAGATTTGGAAAGATGTTGAAGTTTTGGAAAATTTAGAATTTAGAAAGTTTGGAAGTTTGAGTTTTCGAAAATCTTGAGATTAGGAAAGGTTGAGTGTAGGAAAGATTTGAAAACTTGGATTTGGAAAGTTATGATTTGGAAAGGGGTAGAATTAGGAAAGGGTTGAATTAGGAAAGATTTGAAAGTTGAGTTTTAAAACTTAGGAAAGATTTTTATGTTCAAGTTTTGGAAACTTAAAGTTTAGGAAAGTGGAAGTGTAGGAAAGAGTTAAATTTTGAAAAAGTTGGATTAGGAAAGGATTAGATTTGGTTTCTAAAAGCAAAGGTTTGATTTTGTTTCCAAAAACGGAGGATTGGATTTGGTTTCCTAAACGGGGGAATTGGATTTGGCTTCCTAAACGGGGAGATTTGATTTGGTTTCCTAAAGGGAAGATAGGACTTGGCAAGGATTTGGAAAGGGAGATTCTAGAAACCCTAGATTTGAAAAATTATAGTTTTGACATAGAAAATAGGTTTTGGAAACATGTATAATTTTGATGTAGAAAACAAGAGGTTTTGGAAACCTAGGTTTGGGGCAAAGTTTGAAAACCATGTTTTTGGAAAGAAAATTAGGGTTTCCTAATTGTGGGTTCTAGGGCTTGACTTGGGCTCTAAGGAAAGAGGATTTTTGAAAAGTGCGTTTTTGGAAACGAAAGTTTTCTAGAAGGGGAATCCTAGGGAGGAGTTTTTGGAAAGTGAATTTGGAAAGAGAGTTTTTGAAAAGATTTTTGAAAAGAAGGAGTTTTTGGAAAGTGTGTTTTTGGAAACATAGATTTTGGGAGGAAAAATCCTAGAGGGGAGTTTCTAGAAGGAAGATTTTTGGAAAGAGAGTTTTTGGAAAGATTCTTGGAAGGAGATTGCTGGAGAGAGTTTTTAGGAAAGTGAATTTAGGGAGTGTTTTTAGAAAGTGAATTTTGAGGAGAAAGAGTTTTTAGAAAGGAGTTAAAAAAAAGGAAGCTTTGAAAAAATAGATTTTGGGAGGGAGTTTTTGAAAACAATTTTGGAAAGAAGAGTCTTTGGGAAGTATGTTGAAAAAGAAAATTTTTTAGGAAGAGATTTTTGAAGAGAGAGTTTTTGGAAGGTGTAAAAACATCTCATTTTCCTAAAGCAATTCTAACCGTAAAAGGGCTAGAACCACTTTAGGGAAGCGGTTTTGAAAACAACAAGAGTTGAACATATGGACCATGAAAGTCACTTTAAATATAACACTTTCCTAAAGCAATCCTAGCCATAGAAAAGCTAGAATCACCCTAGGATTGTGATTTTGAAAACAAGTTTTTGAAAAGAAAATTTTGATACAATTTTGAAAACAAGTTTGAAAACGGTTTTGAAAATGAGTTTGAAAACGAATTTTGGAAGATACAAGACTATGATATGCACATTGCAATTTGGGGTGGTGAACATACAACGTTAAGGCTTCACCACATAATCAAGGGGGCCGGACCCACGTGGTCTCTGGTTAGACTAGAAGAAAGTCCCTGACACGGTGACTCTCCAATAGCCCAATCCTACACATGGACCGGGAATCCCCTTGTTTCAAGCATGCAAAGAAAGGGGGGGAAAGAGATGGGGGATTAAAATAGAGAAAACCCAAGTGGGTTAGAAGAGAGAAGAGAGAGGGGGGAAGTGCAGAAATTTAAATGGAGAACCTACCTTGTATCTTGTTTGTTTTGCATGCCATGCTGTCTTCGGTCTTCGGTCTTTGTCTTGATCTTCACTTTCAGTCTTCAAGAGTTGTCTTCAAGCCTTAGATTGCAGCTCTTCAAGTCTTCAAAAGATGGTTGAAGACCAGTGTATGAGTGTATGGGGGTGTGTATGAGTGTATAGGAGGCTAGGGTTTGTGTAGGGTGGCTAGGGTTTGGAAAACCTAAGGTGGCTAGGGTTTTTGAGGTGCTCGAGCTCTGTATATCGAGTTATATGATTTTTAGGTTGAGTTTTCGGATCTTTTAAACGCTGGAGGAGGCTCTGTATTTATAGAGGTTGGACAGCACTGGCGCCTATTGCAGTGGCGCCAGGCCGGAATTTACACTGGGGCAACTAGTAGTGGCGCCAGCCATTTAGGAAATATTTAAGGTCGGCAAGCCGCGTATCTTTGACTAGATTTGGGCGCCTGTACTAGTGACTACCATGTAATTTTTAGCCTGGCTTCACTAGGAGTGACTTCGGAAATTCCGAGAATGATTTGAAGGAGCCGGGAATGACTCGGAAGGCCGGAAAAGAGCAGGAACACTTAAAATAGTGTCCTGGAGGTATTTGACTTGAGAAATGAGGATAAGATGGATCGAAAAGGTTGACCGGGCCTTTAGGGGCACAACGGTCAATCGGATTGAGAAACTGCTGGGATAGACTCGGACTGTCCCGGAAGAAGACTTGGAATTTGGAAACATTATTTAAAAATGTTCCCAAAGGTTGCTGGTTTGATTCCCAGAGTCGGTGTGGTCAGAAAAGGAGACCGGCCCACCAGGGGCAAAACGGTCATTTTGCACCGAGTTGGCCGGAATTGACTCGGAATGATCCGGAAAGATAAAAGAAGGTTGAGAACACTATAAAAAGTAGTCTCAGGAGGTTACCGGTTTGATACCCAGAGCCGGTGTGGTAAAAAAAGGAGACCGGCCCACTAGGGGTAAAACGGTCATTTTGTACCGGGTTGGCCGGAACTGGCTCGGAATGATCCGGAAAGATAAGGAAAGGTTTAGAATACTATAAGAAGTATTCTCGGGAAGTCACCGGTTTGATACCCAAAGCCGGTGTGGTTCCTGGGGCGCTCGGATGCCTAGGGGCAAAATGGTCGTTTAGCTTCAAGTGGGCCCTACGGGCTCGAGAAGCGATTGGTGGACTAAATTCAAGTTTAAAAGGCAGGTTTAGAGTCTAAATATGCATGTGATGTGTGCAAGTGAGCTTGGTCAACTCGGAGATTGCCAAGCGAGCAAAAATGGGGTGCTTACAATCAGCATCTGGTCACTGCACCACATTACCATAAGCTATTTGTAATGCCGAACATGGTTAATCGGGTCGGATTTCCCGTCATAGAGGGTGAACTTTGGTGGGGTGAATTTTCGAGGAATTGGGTGGGATTCAATCTCCTCAGTGAATGGCGTGGATGCAATTTGATCAAGGGCCTTTTTCATTAGGTCATGGGCTATGCGCTCCTTAGTTTGCTGCCTTCTATCCTCTTGCTTTTCGTTATACCACTTCTCCCAGTCCTCTCTCCGCCGATCTCCTTCAGCTGGACTGTTATTTGGCGGGGTTTCGCTCCTTCCCCTTCGCCGACCTGTGCGCCTGTTAACGCAACGCCCGGTACTAGGGGTGTAACTTCCCCTTACCGGCGGCGCTAGATCGTCCCCGGCGCCAGCAACCTACTCCCGATCTGGGGACCCTTCTCTTCCACGCCCATTTCTTCCAGAGAACGCCTCCCTCATGGCCCGAACCTAGGAGGTGAGGCAGGCTATCTCTTCTCCGCGCCGCCGAATTTCCCTCTCCGCTGCACGGACCGTATCCTCACTCGGGATCCTCCCACTGGAGGGTGACGGGGCCATGTTCCGAGGATGGTTCCTGCGGAAGTTTTTGTCCCTGACATAGCCCGTATCTCTCCGCATTTCATCTGGTGCTTCCTGGTGGCTTTCAGCGGGCGTTCGTATCTCCGACCTTAGTGTTCTCCTTCTTTGCCGATCTACTAGTGTAGATTGACAGTGCGCCGAGTTGGTCGGGACTTTACTGGAGGAGGCTCCGAAGCCTCTCCCGTCATGGTTCTCCCCCCTACGTCTCCGGTTGTTTAGACTTATGGTTTTTCTTAGCCTTCCCACAGACGGCGCTAATTGTAAGTGGGATTTTTCGGGAAGGCTGGGCCGAACTCTCAAGCCCCAAATGGATGAGTCCAAATATCTCCTGCAAGACAAGGAGGTTAGAATGGGTCGACTCGTAATGGGCCGATCACACTCCGAAGATTAAGTTAGCAAGCTTAATCGATAAAGATGAATGAAAGTTATGAATACTTGGAGTTAACTGTCCATACCTGGCTCTCGATGCCTTGGGTATTTATAGAACCTTTGAGAGAGTGTGTTCTGCCTTGGCCTACTAGCAGGCTCTCATGGCCTGCTAGGTAGGCATCATCATTGACGCCGCCTGATTATTTACAGGGTCTGGCGCACCGTCGTGGAGGATTCCGGCTGACCAGATGTGCACGTCGACGTCGTGTGGGCAGCCGCTTGAGCATTTAATGCGAGTCAACTCTGCATTTAATGCGCAAAGACCGCTAGCGGTTTGGGCTCACTTTTTACAGTTTGGGCTATGCTGCGAAGGAGGTTGGCAGTCAAAGCTGGCCTTCTCTCTAATTCTGATCTGGGCTAGCAAAGCAGCCCCAACTTTAATTTGCGCAGATTGGGCCTCACCCATGGGGTTGGGCCGGGGGTTATTCCCCCACAGTAACAAATTACTTTTAAGTGACAATTTTGTCCATTAGCATTATCATTCACCTAGGACTCATTTTTCTTGTAAAATTTAGTCTCAAAAAAGAATAATTGCAAAGAAATTGAATGCAAAAAGTGACAATATGGAAATTTGACTCATAAAAAATATACTAGTTATACAATTAACAAAATAAATTCTTAATAATGTATGATTTATTGTAGTAGGCAGTTTGAATCAGATTAGGATTTGCTCAGAGTCGATGTTCGTTGGGTTGAGTCCCAAGTTTAGACGTTGAAATGGTGTGCAGTGACTTGGCATTCCAAGTGGGTCTTTGTGTTCAGTAATTTTTTAATATCAATTGATTGTATATAGTTATTAATGTCCATTTGAAAAGAAAATAAGTTTTCCTCAAACTGTACTTGAAACTCGAATTTATCAAGAAAATAATGAATGAAATAAAAAATGTGAGGCAAAAGAGAACAAAATGAAAAATAATTTTTGGTTTATTTCTCCTTACCTTTTTCTCCTTCTTTTTTTGTTTTCTACATCAGTAAATCTTTGATTTAAACACCGTCTTAGATTTACAAAACTTTGCTGCTTCTCGAACAATTGCAAAATTGATACTTGCAAAGACATCCTAAGAATGGTTGTAGTCTTGTATTTAATGGTTAGGGTTTGTAAATATCATGAATTGAGAGAATATTGTGGATTTTTGGTTACAAAAAGTCCACAGAGTATATTGGAAATTAAAAACATTCACTCAAGTGGAATACGACTTTGCAAGAAGCCAATTTTGAAGCTATTTGAAAAGCCACCATAGGTAGCTTCTCACAAATGGACTTTTGGAAGCCATGACTTTTAATGGAAGGACTTTTAATAAATTTTACTAAACAAGAAAAAAAATTTCAAAAGTACTCCTAGAGCCAGGAAGGACTTTGAAAAGCTCCTGTAAAACCAAGTGTAAAAACCTTAATCTTGCCTAAGTCGGACAAGTCAACTAATAAAAGTCTAAGCAAAAATCAAGTATAAAAATCTTAGTCCTACCTAAGTCGAGTTGGTTAACTAATAAAGGTAAAAAAAAAAAAAACCAAATGTCAAACATTGGTCTTCCCAAGTGGGGCAGGTCGACTCAAAAATGGCCAACTCTCAAAAAAACCAAACAGGGAGCTTAGTCCTATTTAAGTTTAGTAGGTCGGTTAAAGAAGACCAAAAGAGGAAAATTAAACAGAGAGCTTGACCCTACCTAAATTGTGGTAGGTCGGCTCAAAAAGAGTCCAAAATAACTAAGTGTTGAACTTAGTTCTGCCTAAGTTTGGTAGGTTGGTCAAATAAGGCCAAAGCTAAAAAATTGTCATTATCAGCATAGTACAACCCTTGTAACCCAAGCTCGACCTAATAGGATGCAAGAGCTAGGGGCAATTGTGGGACAAAGATTCCTTATTTCTCAGATCAGAGCCAAACCACTAAGAGTAGTAATGTTGACCTTATAATAAGCCACAAGTTGACCTACATGAAAGTAAGCCCATTAAAAATGGTGGTGTTGACTTGAAGGAAACCAACCCAGCAGATGTTGAAAGACTCCCAAAGCACAGAAAGAGGTTCATTGGGCTGGAGACTCCGTCCAACCTAAAATAGGATTCTTAAAGATAAATGCAATCTACTCCTACGACACAAGAAAGGTATAGTCCTAGAAAGAGATAAAATACTATTTCTAGAAGGACTGGGGCCTCCGAAGCCTATAAATACACAACGCCACCAAGAAGTAAGGTACGCGTAACTGAGAACTAGAATAGAGTTTTTTCTTTTAATTCATTGAGGTTAAACCTATCTAACTTAATTTTTGGAGTGCTATCAGTCTAAAGAGGGATCAACACATTTTTACTGTCTTTGGCTCTTATAGACTCTCTGCTTACGAAAAATTTCCTTCACACCCGTCATATTTATTGTATATTTTAAGGTGTGTATCAATGTAAAAATCCTTGGGATGACGGCGTTAATGCCCTTTAAAATTCTCCACAGCTTGGATTTTGTATGATACGGTTTTGATTTAGGGATAATAACAACCTTAATGGGGATTTCATTTGCTTGATACTGTGGGTGTTGATAAGTGGGTTGGTCTTGAATTCATTCGAAATATATTTATGATAAATTTAACCCAACTAATAGATCCTTTGACCAATTTTATTAATTTGTTTTACTTTTATTTATTTATCCTTATCCACAAGACAATTAAGAAGGCTCCCAAAATCAAGGCATGCCAAGAACGATTTAATGACATCCGACTAGGCAATGTAGACATGTTCTTCAATAAGATAACAAGATAACTATTTCACTATGATAAAAAAAAATAATAATAAATAAATAATAAAGAAGAAGAAAAGTCTCTAAAATTGCTATTGCGTCCGGTGGAATTGACCCTCAAAGTTTTAGGTCCCAACAATATCGAGGCCATTTGTTTGAGCTCAGTTTGCTGGTCATGTGATAATTTTTTATTAGAACAAAGCTTTCAAAATAAGGGCTCCTACAAATTAGGCCATGTTCGATCGAGTTTGTTCATGGGCTTAATTGAGTTTGATTATTCATCCATCCGTCAATCTTGTACCATAAACGTCATACTTATATATAAAGGCATACGAGTTTGTTAATTGTTATCAATCATATTCTTCTTTCATTGTTTTTTTTTTTTTTTTGAAAATAAAAAATGCGACTCAATTTCACAAAGAAAGTATTAATAATAGCTACCCGAACATTGTCTTTTATCGACTATAAATTCCAACAAAGTTGGTGCATTGTACCATAACTAATGGACCTAATAACTTCGCCCAGACGGAGAAACTGGAGTTCCCAAAGTGGGCCTTCTTCAGGTGAAGAAGCCCATCTTTCTTCAACTGGGCTGACTGAGCCGGATCAAACCTTTCCATTTGAACGCATGACGGACGGATAGGGTGGTGGGGGTTGATCGGCGGAAGTTCTCGTGGACGGCCCAGATGGAGGTACTGGAGTATTCTTGGGCAGCATCCCAAAATTCACCTTCACAAAAGCCCGTCGTGCCTCGATTCCGCTCATCACGGTGGTGTCAAGCCTTCTGGCCACCGCAGGGCAGGCGGCGAAGCCCAAAGCTAGTATGAGCACAAGGGTCATTGCTGCCACCGCCGCGGGTTGCAACATGGCCCGGAACATCTTTTTCCCCTTTGTATCCATATGATTTCAATGTTTAGTCTGGCCTAAGCTCCACTGCCCTTTATATACATCAAGCAATGAAACCAAAATAATAAGGAAATAAATCTTTTATGATTTCAATGACCTCAATAAGTCAAATATATGAGCTTAAATCGAAGGAAATATTAATAAATCTTTAATGTTGGGATTTGACTTGATCTTAGCCATTAAATTTTGGGATGATGAGAAACAAGAGAATTATGAATGTTATTTACTTGATATGGAGAATTATTTACCTGATAATTAATAGCCTTGAAATTCATTTATTTAAGCACACAATGTTTAGGATGATTTTGACCAACTCATAATCCTTGGGACTCCGAAATATAAGCATATGTTTAAATTCAGTATTGACCATTAGCTGTAAAATTGCAGAGATTTGGCCTAGTTTCCTTAACTGGCTAGATTTCCTAAATCGTTGAAGATTTGTAGGTGCAGAAGCAAAAAATTCAACGTTTTAAGGTAAGTGAAAGAATATTCCATGCGTACCATCTTAATTCTTTTTTCTTTTTTCTTTTTTCCAATGGAATAGTTTCTCATTTCTTGGGCAAATAATAATATTAATATCTTCGCCATTAAATGGTATCCTTATGTTTGAATCCTAAATTTATTGAGAGTAAGGAAAAGTAAAAGAGAATGGAAAAAAGAAATAAATAAAATTCTAAATTTTATACTCTTGTTTTGGGTATATTGGAAAGATAAGAAGGTAATGAATAAGTGTTTATTGATAACAAATATAAGACAAAATGAGATAATAGATTTTCTCACTAATTTTTTTTTTCTTTTACTCATTACCTTCTTATACAGATTCTGTAATTAGTCGCAGTGCGTGTAAATTGAATTGAATATCCGATCATAAATAATAATTAAAAAAAAACAAAGTTTATACAGGAAAACTCTGGCATGGTAGGTGCACCAACCTAATTATATATAGTCACACATATTTAATTAGTCCTAGGATGCCTCTCGGGGAAGTGGATTCTCGGCATGCTTTAGTGACAGCACCTATTGTAACGCCTTGTTTGTTAATTTGATTCACATAATGTTGTAACTTAATGCTGTAAATTAATGAGCCCGTTTCTTTCCGGAGGAACAAAAAAAAAAAAAATTAAGCATGTTCGGATGTGTGACGTGTGTCCTTCAGTTTTAATAGTTCTTTAATCAACCCCCTTAAGAGGAAGCTGTCCATGAATTCAAGGTTTGGACAATAATGAGGAACAAAGCAATGGTTAAATAACCACTGACAACTTAACCAGTCCTAAATTTGTTGAAAGGAGACATGATCTTAAGGGTGTGTGCAATACTTATGAGAGAAAATAAGAGGAAAAATTGGATTCCCCCCTTGTTTGATTTTTAAAAAAGATAAAAAAAAAGTGAAAGAAAATTAACTTTCTACATTACAAATCAAATAAAAAAAATATATATACATATATTCCTTTTATTTTCTCTTTTTTCTCAAGTATCAAATACACCATAAGCTCAACTTATCAATCTCTAATAATAGGAATGGCCAAAGTCTTAATTAGCCATTAATTTGTTACTTGGAAGCACAAGGCTCACAAGTCAGCTTCATAAACGAGTCAAGTCCAACAAAATAGTAAATTATTCAAGTTTGATTCGAAAACTTTACATGTTTGTAGTCAGTTGAATACAAGTTCCAATAGTTTGAAAACCTAATTACAGTGTTTCAAAATATGTTTAAACTTGTCTTATTTACATAATGAGATGACCATTAACAAGTCGAGTTTGAACAGTTTTGACTTGTTTTTCACCTCTACTCACATTCTTTTATGGTTACATTAAAAAAAAAAAAGTCTACTATTTTCACTGAGTTTTATAATGTAGTTAACAAGTGTGTGTATAGCAATCACCATTTTCAGAATCAAAATGACTGCTTATTGCTCCATAGTTTCTCACAGCCTGCTCTTTATTTCTTTATCACTTATGAGCCTGTGAAATCAACCAATTAACATGTGCGACAGGCCTTCCTATCTATCTGATCTATGTATTGATATCTTGGTCCCACATATAAACTGCCTTTCTCTACTTCAAAACTTTTGCCTTCTTTATTAGCTGGACTTTCAGCAAATCACCAGACTTTAATCCCAGGTTTCAGCGTCACCATTGATGTAGTAGTTGCCGAGATTCATATCAGATGGTCCCAACAACAATCTGTTAGCATTTTCTGGAAGAGAAAAAGAAGAAGATAAAGAAGAAGAAAAGGAAAAAGGAAAAAGAAAAAAGATCACAAGCAGGAAACATGAGTTTCATAATAGAAACACATGGATAGTACCCATTAACCCTGTGGAGTTTTTCTTTCCCTGTGGACGAATGAGAGACAAAGCTACTTTGCTTCTCTCCCACAAAGTTATGTAGATGCCCATATACATACACACACACATATATATATATATACATATAAGAGTTTAATTTTGATGCACTGTCAGTGTAAAGAGTTTTTTACACAAACATGCATCAAAGAGGCGACATGTGTCATTTAAAATTTAAGTACAATATAAACATGCAATGCCAAAAAACACGTGTCGTATTTTAATGCATACTTGTGTAAAAAATCTCCACACTAACAATGCATCAAAATTAAACTCTATATATAATTATTCTTCCCTTCTATTTTTTCTTTCTCTTCCTTTATATCCCTGCCAACCAGTAATACCGTTAAAGAGTCCCTAGTTCCAAACGTCTTTTTTGGTATCTTGACTCCAATCTTCCCCCAACACCCTCTTTCTTAATGTCAAAATAATTTTATACCATCTTGAAATAGCTATGATACTAGGTTTATATAGTATCATATTATGTTAGAATAAATTAAAGCATAGAGAGAAGAAGAAAAAGAAAAACTCCAAAGATAATTAAATCTTCATATCATAATACACTTTGAATTAGTGAAGTCAGAGTGAGGGAGAGAGAAATCTCTCTATCGAAGCCTAACTAATACATTCCCTAACACTCAAAAGACCTCTTATAATCATGTATGTATTTAGCCATTTATTTCTTGAATTGGAGCTTAAGGCTTAAAAGGGTCCCTACAGGATTCTTAGATTTTTTTTTTTTCATTGTAGTTTAATTGTACTTTCCAAAATCTTTATCCTGCTACAGTGCTACTTCACATGCGGATGTTTTTTCCTTCTCACCTTGCATCTTGGCAAGAAAGAGTTCTGCTTTTGACTTTTCATTTTCACTGTCAAGTGGTTTTGTTTTCAAAAGTAGTTTCCCATGTACTATAAAAAAAAAAAAAAAAAAAAGGCCATTTGAGGCAAAAACCAGTAAAATGGGCTGATGCAAAATCTTGGCCATGATGGCTTAGCCGTCGCTAAGGGTCACCTCGCTAAAGGGTTCTTTTTACTGTTGCAAATGATACAAGATGTCATTCTACTTGGTTGCAAAGGAAAATGTGAAAGTTTAAAAAAAAAAAAAAAAACTTTTATACCTTACATTTATCTTATATAAACATTCAGAAATGCCTTACGATTGTCTCGATTAAAATCAAAGTGTACTCCATGATAGTTTTATGCCTCAATTGTTGGGGTTATGTTGAACCATTGTTAGCTAAGGTTAGAAAACCTAATACAAACTGATCATCTGATTAGCAAAACATTAAAAAAATGTTATTTTTCTAAAATTTTTATATAAAATCTTACACACAAATGATGTAGAGGTGATAAATTTGTAATAAAAGTCATCTTGATAAATTTTTATTTTAACATAATAGATAGACAATATAACCACATAATTCGGTACATTTTTTCTGAATGTATACGAGTATATCATTTCCCATGCGTTAAGAGTAACATGAACATAATGGTTTATGATTAACCTTGGCCCCACTATAACCCTACAGGGCAGGAAGAAAAGAGAAAGATTTGAAATTTTCAATTATAAGCTCGCATTTATAATATTATTTTTTGTAATTATGTCTACATATGGAATGGTGAAACTCGAAAGCGTCATAATTTTCAAGTGCCTATGGATGTGTCATTGGCAAAATGTAAAAGACAAAAAGGAAAAAAAAATTGCGTGTGTGTGTGTGTGTGTGTGTGTGTGTGTGTGTGTGTGTGTGTGTGTGTGAGAGAGAGAGAGAGAGAGAGATGGGTCCAGGATGAATTCTCTGCTAGCTGGTTGGTAATTTCCTGCACTAAATCCACCAGTGTGGTGGCAGCCAAAGACTCTCTGGTGTTCAAGTTAGATTTTAAGGGATAAAGTTAATAGAGAGAAAATAGTCTTAGGGTTTTCTTTTGGGTTGTGCGTATTTGCTTACCTGCGAAGGGGTTGAGTTTTTTCCTTGTATGTCTGCATGAAAGTGGTAGGTGGTCTCTCCACGTGTCGGCATTTAGTTGGAGGATTAGAGTGGTGTCAGAACACTTGAGAGGGTCAATCTCACATTCCATGGTAGTGTTTGTCAGAATAGTGTCAAGAATAAGGTGGTTGTTGCTCGTACACTCCATGCCCACGCCCTCAGTCTGTGCCAAGGTATCCGATGTCAGGTGTGGGACTCATTGACGTGTCAACGAGGCTGGCCAAAATAGGAGTCACCGAGCGTTTGTCCGTTCATTCGAGGGGATGATCTGATGGGGCCAAGGGGGAGCTAACCTGGTCGGGGAGCGTCATCACCACATAGTAACAATAGTACTTGCACATAATTTTTGGGCATTGACACAATATCAAGTCTGACATTTCATGCCCGTTGCCCCTCCAAATCTCTATGGCACCTGCGCCATAGATGGAGGAACAAACCTCTCGGAAAACATCCGGCGGCGGAGTGTCGGCCGACGTTCGGGTAGATGGCCCAGATGGAGGTACACGAACCCCTTTGGGCAACATCCCAAAATGCAACACCTTGTTTTCTGGTTGATCCACCAGGGTCTTCATCTCCAGCCTCCTGGCCTCGGTGGAGCCGGTGACAAAACCCAAAGCTAGTGTGAACACAAGGATCGTTGACACCGTCTTTATTTTCTTATTTTAATATTTGTATTATATTTTAAACTTTTTATGAATTTAATTAATGTAATTTAACTTTGTCAATGTGCATTGAATTTGACATTTGAAATTACATGACGTTACAAAAACAGAAATCTAATTGCGTATTGTCATTGGATTATTTAACTTCAATTGCTAAATCTAATTTAAAAAAAAAAAAAAAGAAATCTCTTTTTCAACTATGTTGAATCCTTGTTTTGGGGGGGGGGGGGGGGCGCTTAATGTTTCTTATGAATTCTTTATGAACTAGTACATTTGTCGAGCGCATTGTTAACTCACACTCTAATAGTGTTTTTTTCTGTCCACGTGTCCAAATGGTCATGAGTCCAATGAAGAGTCTATTATTGTTTCCCTTCTATATACATGGCGGTGAATGTCTTTATTTCTATTTTTTGTTATATGTACATGAGATTGGACGTGTTTTGTTTACATTTGGCCAGTGTCTTGAGTATTTCATAATTGATTTATTTGTAAGTGTATGTTTATTACTTTAGAAAGATCGTATAACTACTTCCGGGGTGGGATGTGGCAAATATTAGTTTTAAAAGCTTAAATTGTTAGAAAAGAAATTATATAATGCATATCAAGCTCTCCAACGCTCTCCCTAACATGTACTCTTATTTTGCTAATAGAAATAAAAACATTCAAACATATAAATTAAAGTACTCCTCCATTGACATGGGGTGAGTCCTCAACTATTAAGTGGGATATTTGATGCATATTAGTTAACTGACAATAACAATCACAAATTGATACATAATAATACATGATAGATTATCACTTGTACTATTTTTTTTTTTTAAAGAGGGATCAATTACAAGTATAATTAACAATGAATAGGAGTTAGCAAGGGTGGAAGAGTTAGTAGGTTAATATACTAAATTTTACAGAATAAAAATGACATGAAGAACATATATTATCTATCAGTGTCATACCTCGCCTAAATTGAGTCAAGGTCATTGGGCCAAAGGCCCTAGTGGAAGATGTTTGGTAAACTGACTATAACAATAACAAATTGATGCAGACTAGTAAGTAGTATAGGAATGTGCGTGGTAGAAAGAAAGTGTATTCATACATACATGTGTGCTTTGTAATATGAGCGTGGTTAGAGAGCACGACATATCTTGCTGGATTTTTTACCGGCTAATGTTGATGAAAGACGTGGCAAAAAACGTGACTTTGTATTTTGTTTCTGAGGACTCTTGAAAGGAAACTAGATAAACAAATATGGCATGTGATTTGATTTTGGTAGAATCAGTTTTTAAGGAAATTTTGAACGAATATGTAGCAAATACTATAAAAATTGAAGCAGAATACAAAAAAACAAAAAAAAAAAGGTCATCTTTTCTCTTCTGTAAGTCTGCAACTCATGTTTGTCGCTACTTTTCCTCCTGTCTCTCTAAGATAGTGAGGAAAAATTAACCTTGTCTCTTCAAGATAGTGAGGAAAAATGAACCTTGATCCCTAATGTGGAACCCTCTACTATGAGACTCAAACAACACACATATTATTCATATATAATACGTGTATATATATGTATATATGTATATCTATATATATCCAAGACCCAATAAACAACGAATAGGGATGAGAGAGGAATGATGGTTATGTTGGTTCTCCGTTAATTGATGCTAGAAAATAAATGTTATGCTGTTTCTCTGCTTAAATTTGCGGATATCAAGAATTTACATAGTCCAAATCCTAATTTCTTCCCCAACCGATAGTATTCTACATAGATGCCTTGCCCCAAGAGAAAGAGAAGTTTAGTGAAAATCACCATTTATCAAAGACCATGGAAAGGATAGCCAAGCTATTACCTCTATTCTTTTATCCTTCTCTCTTGGATTTATTTTTATTTTCTTCATTTCCTTTCGTAGTGAAAATTGAAGGGGCAAGTGGCTGATGTGGACCATCCACCTAAAAATAAATGTAACCCGTGGTTTTATGCTGTTGCTTTAGCAGTTCCCTTGTAATATATATATAGAAAATGTTATTTTTTTTTAAATTTTTTGTACAGAATTTTACATCAAAATAATATGACAATGGTAGTTTTATAATAAATAAACATTTTGGTGGGTTCTCTATTTTAAAGTGATAAACCCACAACTTAACCACATTATTTTGATAATAAATTCTGTATAAATTTTCTAATTGTATAACATTACTATATATATGTATATTTATATCGAAGTTGAAGCAAAGATCGGTAGAATTCATTAGTTAAAGCTTCCAGATGCCAAAATAAACAATTGAAAGTTGGAAGGAGTAGAATTCATTAGTTAAAGCTTCCAGAAATGAATCAATAACGAAAGTTGTTCAACTTTCATTTATTCTAAAATAACATCGTTTTCACAACAAATACAGACCAAAATCAGCTAGCAAAACACTTAAATTTATTCAGTGCTAGAAGCATGAACACACATGCACGTAGAAAAACCAATCAACTCCATATTCCTGCAGGCATAGCATGAAAATCCACACACACAGCGCCGCCGCCTCCGCCACCGGAATTTAATCATATTACTCGAGTTTTCGCAAAATCAAGGGAAGGCCATGCTGGGGCTGAAGAGTAATGACAGTGAAAGGGGTATGAACGTAAGACGGCGAAAGCTCGATCGAGAAACGTTGGAGGGTCATGGCCAAGGTCATTTTCATTTCGAGCAGTGAGAAGTTTTGCCCGACGCAGACCCGGGGACCCGCCCCGAACGGCATATATACAAACCGGCCCTTGGTTGCGGTCGCCACTCCTTCGGAAAACCTCTCCGGCTTGAACTCGTTGGCGTCGTCGCCCCAGATTTCGCGGTCCCGGTGAATTAGCAGCAACGGTAGCATGATCTGAACTCCGGCGGGGATAGTTAGGTTTCCTAATTTCATGTCCTTGTGAGAAATTTTAGTGACCTCGACCACCGGTGGGTATAGCCTTAGAACCTCATATATAATCATTGATATCTGTAAAATAATAAAAAAAAAATGAAATTACAAGAGCTGTAAAAATGAGAACCTAATTTTCAGTAAATAATTTATGCAATTATCATGTCCAAATAATTTGATTCCGTTAATTTGATGCCGCAAAGTACCTGAATATTTTCAAGATAAAAAATGATATTTTTGCAAAAAATTCATATAGAAATAACTACAAAATTAATGTAACAATAATAATTTTATAATTAAATACTATTATAATAGGTGTTTTAAAAAAAACTTTTATTAGTAATTAAAAAATTGCTTTAGAGTAATAATTTAAGAGTTTAATACACAAACAGTATAAAAAAATTTTACACAAAATTTTACACTGTCCATGCATTAAAACTAAACTTATAATTTAATATTACACTAAAGTATTGCGTTGGTTTGTCACGTCACTTATCTAAGTTGTGTGGCAGCATTTGGCACTTATGGCGTGTGATTAAAGTCCATTGCTTTTTATCAATCATAATAATTAACTATCAAAAACTTAATTTTTGAAACTTTTCTTCATCTAAGGCATTAGAAATTTAGAACTTTGTGACTTACAAGTTTAAATAGCTTATCTTTTCTAAAGTCTACTTTTGCAAAAATAGATATTTAGATTTTTAGTAGACTTGATAAACATTGGATATTTAGGTGTGATGTGTGCAATGGGCAATCAAAATTACAGACACAAGTCTGATGTGTGTGCAATACTTTCTGTTTCATTTTCTCTGGTGATTCGATGTTAATCTAAGACACCAGATTCACAAAATTAGTAGAGGCAAATATCGTCTTTTTAAGTATCGTGTTTTTAAAGCAACTGTTCTTATTCTCCAAATACAGACTAGATTATATTTAGATTTCATTATTATCTGAGAAAGGCAAGATATTGAAGCTTTGTCATAACTTAGTAACATGGTTTTATATATTATTTTGGAGATCTATCTCAATTGCTAAAACTATAGTATTGTGGAGAATATATACGTACGTTTTTCAAGCGACTCAAGCCATCAAAATCGGGCTTGTTATGGCCGAAGACTTGGAAAACCTCCTCTCTAGCGCGAGCTTGCCACTCTGGATGGGTACCAAGTAAAACCATCGCCCAAGTCATAGCCATGGCTGTGGTTTCCTGTCCAACAAAGTAGAACAGCTTGACATTGTCAATGACTTCCTGTGTGGTCAATGGAACATTGATCTTGCCGTTTCCATTTTGTGGGGTTATATTACACTCCAATAGCATGCTCAACAAGTCATCTTTCTTGGGTTCTCCTCTCCTCATTGCGTCCATTCTTGGTTTGATTAAACCAGTCAGCAAAGTTATTACTTCCTTGTTAATTTCCTTCATCCTCTTGTTCCTCTTAGTTGGCAAATACCTGCACAAAAAAAGAACATAAATAAACAAAAACCAAGGAACTATAGAAGAAAAAACTAAATATTTCAGGCAAATCGGGCAACAAGAACCTCTTCTTGCCCTAGTACGTTTTGATCTCTGACACTATATATTCATACTTAAAAAGTTACTAAAAATAGAAACATATATCATGTGAATTTTAACACGTGGCCTCGTGATATGCTGCCGGCTGATCTCTTGCAACTCTAATGCAGAAAGTCTTTTTCCCTTCAAAATTTTTTGTTTTGTCACTTCATTAGTTGCTGCTTTTTACTTCCTTTGATGGTTAAGCTCAAGCTTAAAGCACTTTTTAATTAAAATTTCTTATAACAAAAGTGATGTTTACTATGTTTGTGATCAAAACATGAGCTTACTTCCATCCAGGGATGTAAACAGACTGAATAAGCTCGATTACATAATCAAGCTGTTCTTTTTGTACTTTGAAAATCCTTCTTCCTTGTTCATAACAAGTGCCAAAAGCTGTTCGTGAGATCATATCGCTGGCCAGCGCTTCTAGATCATCCCACACATCCAATTCGCACGAACCCGTTTCAGAAACCATCTTCTCCCATTTGCTCATCAGGTCGCTACAACTCAAACTCAGTGCAGGGAGCATAAGCTACAAGAACCAAAACAGACATGCAAACCCACGCAAGAACTGTCAGTTTTCGTCTGCAAAATTGTTATGTTTTCAGAAGCAAGGCAGTTTCATAAAAGGGAAATTAGAGAAAGGGGAAGGAAAAAGAAAAAAATGGACCTTCAACTTCTCAAGATGGAATGCTGGATTGATAATTTTTCTGTGTTTGGACCACTCCTGACCCTCTTCGCTACCAACTCCACAGAGTACGAACCTAGTCAGTGGATTAAATCCGTGATGATTCTTCTGGTAGTTTACCCAATCATTCAAGACAGTCCTCATAAGCTCAGGCTCCATTATGTGCACCCTAGGTGTCCGTCCAACCCATGTAAAGGAATTCTTGCCTGCAAATTTACAATAACCTTGTAGGTTAATATGAATCTATACATATAGTCCATATATATTGTTAAAAAACTAACTCTAACCCAATCTTAAAAACCGACTTTCAAGGTGGTTATCCAATTGCATGAACTTCCCGAGCTCTGATTCTATGATAAAATTCATGGACATAACTCAACCTCAAAAATCCAAATTAGGATTGCCCAGGAGTATATTGGAGGCGCGCGACTTTGGAATTCGCTCATATATATATATATATATATATTCTATTGCTCCAATACATACCGTAGGTCTGGATGGTTTTGCAGATGAACGGAAGGACACGTGGCGCGGGATCGTCGGAGAGACTAATGGGCTTAGACTTAGCTTCTTTGATCATGCTGGAGATCTCTGGTATGTCTCCCACCACCAGCCGGTAGGAGTTCCCTTTGAAGCCTTGCTGTCTGAGGCACTTCTCTAGCCTCTTTGGTTTGAGCCACGCCCAATTCAAGAGTCTCCATGCCCATACTAGAAGAACAACAGAACAAGCCACAGCAACGCCTATCGTGTTGAACATTACTTCAGCCATTTTCGCTTATAAAAGCTTCTTACTCCCCCTCAGAGAGAGATAGATAGAGAGACTCTCAGGCAAGGGAGAGAGATAAGGAGTTGCTGACCAGGGAGTGTGGTGTTGGAGCATATACTAGGGTGGGACTATTTATAGATGGAGCTTTGAAGAGTAATGCCTTTTCACACCACATAATTTTTTTATGGGATTCACATTAACATATACATCGAAAATTAAATTTAAAAAAAATATATATATATATATATATGTTCTTGTCAGAGATTTAATATGTACAGGTAGGTAACGGATCTGAGATCCATTTATTACAGTTTGGACACACATTTCAGTTGGTCTAACTACGGGAGCACTTCGACTGTAACTTGGTCGCACTCTGCATTATCAAATGATAACGTAGCATCAATTATTGTCATTTATGTTGATAGACTCATTATATATAGAAAAATACTATTTTTTTAAAAAATGTGTACAGA
This sequence comes from Euryodendron excelsum, assembly GCA_033060915.1. Classification (NCBI taxonomy): domain Eukaryota; kingdom Viridiplantae; phylum Streptophyta; class Magnoliopsida; order Ericales; family Pentaphylacaceae; genus Euryodendron; species Euryodendron excelsum. The sequence goes on from CM065395.1 coordinate 4,443,198, forward strand.
AAACTCTACCAATATAATATGGTAGTTGTATTTTTATAAATAAGAACTATCATGATGTGTATTTTGTTATAAAACAGATGACTATTATTCACCTGTATCATTTTAATAATACATTTTTGTATAAATTTTTTATCTGTATAGCATTTCTCAGAGATATATATATATATATATATGAATTGATATAGAGTACAAAAATTTCACCCAAAATTTATCACTTGAGAAGAATCATGAAGTACGATTATACTGCGTATGCAATATCAACACTACTCAAATTTGAGTCTTCTGCATTAAGCATTTATGAAATTAAACCGCTATACTGACATTATTCATTCCAAGAGCAATTGGTTTCCTGGGGGATCAGCGCATTACCCGAGACCCATAGATTATAGACGTTTACCAATCTCCATAGGAGTTCATATGCTAAAGGCGGCTCCGAAGAGCCTGTCTTGGACAAGATTTCCTAAGTCACAAAATAACCCAAAAAAAAAAAAGTAAAAATTGTAATAACTACTAAAATGTGTAAAAATTACAGGACTGCGCAAAAAGTAATGCCGATTAAACATAGATAGAAGAACCCTATAGTCCAGATTAAGCTTTTGGTATGGGATTTTTTTTGTTTTAATTACGCATCCACATGCAATCGTTCATGTGAGGTTGCGATAACTTTGGATTTTTGATACAGCTGTCTCAGTTGATTGGATCAACATGCAATCTTTCAACACAGATATCGGGACAGTACAGGCTTCAATAATGATATATATTGGGGCCCACGTTTCCAAAGCTGAAACGTCTATTTCACGAGTCCATTGTGAAAATATAAATTTATTTACTGAAAATATTTATGGTTGATATTATTGAAGTTATTTATATACATGCTTTTTATGAATAATTAAACAAAAAATAATAATTCTTCTTATTATCCATCTATTTTTTCTTTCAATCCACCTAAATGATAAATTTCACTTGTTTCTTTTTTTTTTTGCCCTTTTCCTTTTGTTTCCCTACAAATCCAAGATTCAGGCTCGAAGTATAAATTTAATTTTTTTTCACTTTGTTATTTTTACTTATAAGTTAAGATAAGTAATAAAAATAAAAAATAAAAAAAACTAAAAAAATATTTAATTTTTCTTTTAAGTTCAAATCTTTTTTAAAAAAATTATACCGAACAAACCCTCAAACGAAAAGAAATAATGAACGCATCTATTGCTTATTGAATTTCTTGTGAAAAAAGGGTCATATTCTTGACAACAAAACCAAATTTATGCACAAAAACGTAACAAATAATTTTTGTGATTCGAATTGATGCGCTTCTGAACCTCAAGTTTCACGTGGTTGAGAGATCACAAGCGGACACGCATCTCCGATCGCGTTCAAGCCTCACGTGGTTGAGAGATCACAAATTGAATTTTTTTTTTCTCAATAATTGAACTTCAAGTTTCACGTGAGAGAGGGAGAGAGAGAGGTGTCAGCTAGCCCAAGCACCTCAGGAAACAAGGGTGATTTTAAAGTTTATTCCTAATCATAATTGACTTTAAGATGCACACGTGTCACAAATATTATATGATTTATAATTTTATTACCAAGATAACCCCTTTTTGTTGGTTACTTTTGTCATTTGCTTGCATGTAACAGTTCATCACACCTCTTAAAATTTTTTGAATTATAACAAACGTAAATCAAAATATTGGCAAAGCCCAATCAAAATTAAGTTACTATATTTATTTATTTATCAATAAAAGATTGATCCATATATAATTTTAAGCATAAAATTGAATCAAGTTAGTATGAAGATATTCTTTATTTTTTAATCCCTTTAGACTACTCTATTTTCAACAACTTTCAATGATGAATAAATTAAAATTTTCAATACATGTAATCATAAAGAAACGATAAACATACTTTAAGCCTTTATAGACCTTTAAATAATTTTTTATTTACTTTTTTATATATAAAATTACATTAACAGTGAGTCAGATTTTTACCTCTATAAGTTCAATCAAATCTAGATTTATACATAATCTTATGATGTAGTCTAAGTTAATCCTAATCCAAGTATGCACAATAACTGTGAAAATATTATTGTTGTAGCCCAATTGACTATATATAGATGCATAACGTTAAATGTTTTAAAGGTAACTTTTTTTTTCAAGTTCCTTAAAATTTAAATTTAAAGACAAAATTTTTCACTGACGCTTTGTTTGGAATCCGGATTTTTGGTTGGAAAAGTAAAAGAAAAAAAAAACGTGATGAAAAATAGAATAAAATTACTCTTTTATTTTGTTCTATTTTTCTTTACTTTTTCTTTTTCCTATAAAAAATCTGGGTTCCAAACAGAGCATAACTATATTAAATGTTTAATGATAAGTCAACTCTCTCTAACTTAAAGTTTGAATTATTTTTGGATAAATTTTTTAATTTAAAGTGTTGATGATAAATGCACTTAACAGAAAATTCACCTACAATGAGAAAACTTAGACACTTAACGGGAGCTACAAATTAACTTAGCTTATTAGCAAGTTTTTAAGGATAAAATATTACTTTAGAATATTTATATTAAAATTTTAATAATTTTTATTGCAATTCTAAGGATTTTCATTACAATCGATCTATAATAATTAGTTTTATATTAATCTTATAAATTTAATAAACTCATATTATTAGAGTGTAAAGTTTAAGTACATAAAATTAATTTTTTATTTATATAAATATTTCTATTTTTAAAATTTAAGTGTGGGTATATACTTAAAGTTCTCCCACTACTTCCACCAAAAATTAAATTCAATAAGCTTTCCCGAGGCCGCAAGACCACAACCACTTCATGATGTCAAATAAAAAATTTTATTCTATCATGGTATCACCAACCACAAAAAATAATTATACAGTTAGTTTTTTTATTGTTGCAAATTAAATGAGGATGGTCCAACTAAATAATGCCAATCTTATTGATTCGCTCTTTCAAGTTTCACGTGGTTGAGAGAGTGAGACTCCCAACGGCTCCAACATGATTCTCGTGGTTCTAGCATCAGGGTGTAGACATTAGAAAAAACATTCAATGCTACGATGATACCTTGTCGTTTTATTGTAGTATTACCGATCAGTTAAATTTTGTTAAATTTATATGTTGAAATTTAATTACTTAAAATTATGAAGAGATTTTTTCTAAGTACCCACTGACTGAGGATGTTTCATAGTGATTATGAATTTAACAGAAAAATTTAGCATAAATTAATTGACTTGTGATACCGTATCAATAAAATAACGTGATATTACTATTACATTGAATATTTACTCGTAGGTATGGCCATGATTACGGCCAATGATTAATTTAATTGAATTAATTGACTTGTGATTTCACATTTGGCAAAATGTGACTATTGAGTTGCTTCATGCAAAACCACTTAGTAGTGAACTTAAATGAGTTGGATGTACTGAGTTTGCTTCTCAATTTGAGTCTCGATAGTTGCAACACCTTATAACCAGTGACAGACTCTCACTGCAAGATAAAATTAATCGAAGTGTGCGTAAGCTGGCCAAACACCCACAGAGAACTAAAAAAAAAAAAAAAATTGAGTTGGATGTGAACACCCATTGGACTTTTTAACTTTTTTTATAAGCACTAGTGTTCTATAATATAGGCTAAACATGTGAAAACAAATAGGTGGCAATATTTGAAGACATGATGGTATGTGCTCTAATACCATATTAAATTATTGAAAAGCATAGTCTCCTAAAAATGCGCAAAGCCTCCTTTTGCTTCTCAAGAAAATAAAAATGAGAATCCTACTTACCTTCTAAGAATTGGTGAATATATGATGTGCTCCGTCTCCAATATTTCATTTTTCTTGTGAAAGGACACGTTTTTTATGCTTTCTCTTTTTGCATATTCTTTTGCCATCTGCTCAAGTGGGATAAAAGTTTAATAATTAACAGTTAGGTAATATTGAGTTTTAGATATTTCATATATAATATATAGTGTATTGTCTCTCAAAATTGTTAATTTTTTTTTCATCTTTGTAAATTTTTGAATATTTTAAATATTATATAGTATATTGATCTCCTAAAAATTAAAATATTTTCTTTAATCCTCATATCAACCAAAAAAAAAAAAATTTCACCCCCTTTAACTAAAATTTTGAGTCTGTCACTGATTCCAGAAACATTCCTCAACCATGTTTTAGGAAGATGATAATTATGAAGTGGAAGAGGCGTGGGCTCTGTTAGCGCTGCTTTGCAGTGTTTGTACTGTGGTGGTGGTGGCCATAGGTTGCAGATGGACTCACAATGCTTGAGTGGATTTGTGACTTTACTTTTATCTAGTATTAGACGAGCAATGATTTTGCTGGGATGCATTTGCATCTGCATGTGCATTTGAGATGCATTCCATTTGCGTTTACACACGAAACAAAGTCCCATAGGTAGTTAAAACGATATTTTTCGGTACTCAGACATATTAAATTTTATTATGTATTATTTATTGTATTAAAAACTTTTTTTATTAATTAAAATTTTATATTGTTAAAGTTACACTTTATGCATAGTTATCAAAACCGAATTAAGCATCATACCTGTGAGTCTATCCATTCACAGTTCATTAGTTTAATAAGTGATTCAATCAGTATTATAAATTAAATATATTTTATTTATTCATATATATTTTTCCTTAAATATAATTCATATTACAAAGTAAAACATAAAAAATTAGGTGAAGCAGTGGTAAGTGTTGCTTAATTCTAACCTTAGTTCTTCAACTCATAGGAGCCATAAATACATTAATTTTTTTAAAGAGGATAAAACGTCAAAGTTAGTCAACGGTTTTTTTAAAAAATCGACCGGTTCATTTGGTTCAACATGGTTCAGATGCATTTTGGGTAAATTAATTGAACCATACTAATTCAAAGTCTGATTCTCAGTTTAACAAGTTGAACCGGCTAATTCGATCTGGTTTTGATAACTATGACATCATGTCCCAATTTCAATATAGATGAGTATGAAGCAGTTGGTATATATATATTTAGAACTCATGGCCTCCCAAAGGGAGATCAAGGGTTCGATTCTTGCCAAGCGCAAGAGTTCTTTTAAAATTTTTGACATAGTAATTACTTGATTTGTGTAGAACAGGGGGACTACACAGACTTCAAAATTAGTCGAGTGCATACAAACTGGATTGGACAATTGGTTAAAAAAAAAAAAAAGTTGGTACATTACTTCGTATTGCTGATGTTACACCTCATGTCCCAATTTTAATATAGATGAGTACAGAGTAAATGGTACATTACTATTTTTTTTTTTCCACACGAGTGAGGGAGATAAATAGTAGCAAGAAGAAAAAAACCCAAAAAAGAAATGCCAAAGGTAAGTATTAACAATTACAATGGCTCCCTCCATAGAATAAAATTCAGTAGTTAAGTACTAGTCGAGATTAAATTATAATATGTAATATTTTATTACATCATTAACATCAATATGTTAAAATTGAGACTTCTAAGGAATAAAATGACATATCACAAAATCTAATAGATATGAGTATGAAAAGCTTAGTACTGTACCATCAAGCTTTTTTCTCTTCCTCTTCCGGTGCTGATGAGAAAAGGAAATTATTACATTGTTCTGTTGACATCTACAATGTAATATATGTGTACACACCTTTTCTATTTCTTCTATGTAATGCCTATTTACGACTTTATGTACTCTTATATTTTTTAAATATTACCTCATAAAAAAAGTTAAAGTGGACCAATCTATTCATTTATTGCGATCTAATTTTCTTATTTATTATATAAACTTTATTTTCGATTGAACTCGTTAAAGTGAATTAATTCTCACCCCTACAAACTTTATCTTTTTAATTATTTGATTCGTACAATTAAAATATATTACACTAAAGTTACTTTATGTCCTAAGTTTGACTTGATGATCTGCAATGCTTTTTGTTTTGTTTTCTTCTGTTTTGTTTTTTGGCGCCCTTTTTCTATCCGTTTGCATGTTTGTACTAACACCCAAAATAAAAAAGCGTGCATCTAGTGTGATGTCCCCCAAGTAAAGAAAAAGAAACATAAAAAGGGAAAGCAAGATGTATTATGAAAATAGTGAAAATATTATTTTTGAATGACTTTTGTAATTATAACATAATCATTGATTTTTGTATTATTGTATGTTTTCTTCGCCTATAAATAGAGAAAGAGAGAAAAAAAAAAAAGAATAGAGAAGAATGAAGATAAAATATTTAAGTTCAAATTGTATTTTATATTTTGGCTAATAATAAAAATACAATTTTGGGTGATCAAGAAGATCTATTTATAATAGCTTTTAAAAAATCATTTAACTATTATTTGACAGTTTTAGAAGAACTAATTTTATTATATACTGTGTTTAGTTATTTTACTTACTTTATATTCCTTTAATTTTATAACACGTTATCTACATGAAATTCTAAGTGCTCGTAAAAAATATATTTGTGTTCTTTCTTACATCAGAAGGTACTTTATTATATATGTGAAGGTACTTCATGTTATTAATATTTCATTTAATTTATCTTTATTTTAAGTTCTTTATTGTTCACTCTTCAATTCAATTCATCGTATGATTTCTATTTCTGTTAACTGTTGATGCTATTATGTACTATCAGTCAGAATTAAATTTGTAGTGAGCAATTATCTCCTCACACGCGCGTTTCCACCCGTAATATATTGTAATGTTGTTTGTAGATTCAGAATTTATTGGTGAAAATAAATTACTCTTCTTATTTAGTTGTACAAAAAAGTGGTGAGTAAAAGAAATTAAAGAGAAATAAGTGAGGAAATCATATTCTCTCATTCTCTTTATCTTGTTAATGATAAATGTCCATTCATTTCTTTCTTATTTTCTCAATCTAATCACATAAAAGCGTGAAATTTGAAATGTCATTTCTATTACTTTATTTCTTGTAATTTTTCCTTTTCTTTTACTCAATAAATTACATATCCAAATACATCATACATATTTTCACAAATTCCTAATTAGATGGACACAAGATTTAACTTTATAGAAATTACACAACTAAGTTAGGCCATAATTTAAGCTAATTAATTTGAGGTGATTATTGATTAAGAAATTAGCTTAACTGGGTATGACTCAAACTATTCGAGGAGAATCTTACTAATCAAGAAGCCCAATATGTAACATGTCGATTTGAAGTTATTCCATCTAAACTCACAGGTAAACAAGTTGGGTTTCATGACACAAATTGGGTTTTACAAAGTAAGAATAAACGAGTCCTATCGATTACAATTAATTCTGGACATTTGTTTAAAAAAATACGTTAACATATCATGACTTGCTTTAAGAAAGTTTTGTACTGTTTTTTCTAAATATAAACGTCTTTATAACAAAACCATAACCTTTTCCACAATGTAAATTTCAAAATTACGATTATTATTTGACTTAATGAACATATCAAACTAAGTTAGTTCAAGTAAGTCCAACAATTATGAATCTAAAATAGAAGGACTAAGTAACATAACCTAAAACACTTTTTTTTTGCTAACCAATGTAGTTACCTGTTTGAACGTAACTATAGTAACTCCTATCCTGCTAGACTCTTCATGAATGAGTAAGTCATAGCTGAATCCAGCCTCACCAAGGTACAAGTTGGCAAAGGCCCCCCATCGCAACATCTGGGTCACGAAGACTACTACCACAAATGAATTCGAACTCCCGACCGTATGAATAGGGGCGGGGAGTTTGACCCCAACTGCCAAAGCCGTCGAGGCTACCACCTCGATGGTACATAACCTAAAACACTTAAGCCATTAAAAGTGTAGCTTATAATGATCATTTTCATATATTTTCTATTTGAAGTTGTAAGTGAGATTTTTGAAAAGGCCTGGCCGATCACTCAAACCAATATCAATGAGCCCAAACTCACTGCAAAATGTACAGAAAAGTTAAAATGAGTCGACCCTCTTTGGACCGATTATACTTCGACGATTAAGTTAGCAATCTTAATCGAGAATCAAATAAATAAAGGCAGTATATACTTAAAAATTAATTGTCCATACCTTTCTCTTTGAGGCTGTTGTATTAATAGTATAATCGATGGAGTGTTTGGCTCTTATGTCTACTTTAGGGTCATCATGTCCTACCTTGTAGGCCACATCATTCATCTTCGATTGATCGGACCTTGGTCCAGTTTTACCGTCGTGCCAGAGTCGGCTGATAGTACATGAGGGCATACATTGCACAGCAAGCCGTTGCCATATTAAATGCGGGTCATCTCCGCATTAAATGCTGCAATCAAAGCATTAAATGTTCCGATTCCCACAAATTGGGCTCGTTGTGTTGGGCTTCCTGAGGTCGGCATCGGGTCGGCAACGCAGGCCTGGCCGCTCTATTGATTACTTCGGCTAATCCGCAACCCAACTTCATTCACTTCATTTTTATTGGGCCTGACCAGGCGAACTAAGACTGATTTCTTTGACCCACAATCGCCCCCCAACCTTTGCGCCTTTTCGAGTTCCTCGAAGGGTTAAGGGTTGCGTCGGGTTATTATGATGCTCCTTCAAGCGTGCTACTGTTTCGGCTGTTACTCGGCCACGTGGACATTATGGATTAAAAGCTGCTGCGACGAAAGGATGGCGTATTAACAGTCAAGGTGACATTACGCTGTTACGACGCTATTGCTACCATTTTGTGCAAACAGACCGGTGGTGAAGGCAAGTATAAAGGTAGGTACCTTTTTTAGTAATAGTCACTTGTTTGCTTCGTTCCTTTGTTTGAGAGTGCCCTTCGCCTACCCCTTCCACTGTAAGTCCCTTCTGCGCTCATCTATCTTTTTCGTGAACACCTCCTTTCGACGGTTGTCCCCTTATGGTAACCCGTTTGAGAAATATGGTAGAGAGTCTGGCGGCTATTACTGCCTTTAAGGCTAGGTATGAAATCCCCGATCAGATCGGGTTGGAGTTAGTAGACTCCGATGATTTTTGTATGGACGAGATCGAGAAAGGGATGCCCTTCCTGGTTATCACCATTGTTGGGGGAGGGCTTAGATTTCCCCTTCACCCTTTCCTTTAAAAGTTCATTGTAAAAAATAAAGTGGTGTCCTCCCAACTGTTGTCGAACATATATAGGATAATTTTTGGGGTTCTTGAGCTTAATCGAGCCTGGGTGTGAACCTAGGGCTTGCCGAGCTCAACTATTGTTACACCCTTTACAAAGTAAGGGGTGATACGTTGAAGGTGTATCTTCGGGCTGTTAATAACAGTAAGGAGATAGTGAAATGTCTACCCTACTCCGGGAAGGGCGTAGACCATATTAGGGTCTGGGTATCCGGGCCCTAGGAGTTTAGCGACCTTCCTTCGAAAGAAAGATTGTCGATACGGTGCTTTAGACTTGCTCAGGAGATAGGTTCGATACAGACTTATTATTATCTTTCTTGAACTGTTCTTTCTTTGCTTCTAACCTTGCCTTTGCCGTTCTTGCAAAACCGAAGAAAAGGTTAAAAGACATCACCTGGGAGTCAACTTTAATGATCTAAAGAAGGTCTTCAATTTTTGTGGTGAAGGTAGGTTAAGGGATCTTGCGTGAACCCCCCACATTTTGCTAAACTAGCCAATTCAATACTCCTCATTCACCGTGAAGACAGGGATCCCACAGAGCACACTTGCAACATTGGTCGAGTAGGGAGTGAAGGGGGATTTCGAAGAAATCCCGGTTGGTGTCGCTATTGAAAGGGTATAAGCCGAACGTCAAGTGACAATTGTTGCTCCACCCCCATCCGACCCTATTGCCGAGGAACAGTAGGTACTCACAATTCGGTCTAGTTCAAACAGTTCGGCATCGATGTCAGAGCTTTAAATCGTACCCGATCGCCGAGTGAAGTTAAGCAAGAGGAAGCAAAAGTTTACCCGATCTCCTAACGAAGACGACGAGATGGGCTCAAGGAATTGATGTTTGCTGTGGCAGAGAAACCGATAAAGAAGGCTGATACCGAAATTGCCAAACCATTTGCCAGGAACTTGGGGACTCCCCAGACTGAGGAAGTCGCGCCCCCACAGAGGAAGCCGAGTACTCGGCAGCAAAAGAAGAAAGCTCCTGAGGTAGCCTCCCAACTACCAGCCCCAAAGAAAGCAAAGGTCGGCTCAAAAGGTGTCTCTGAAGAGCCTGAAAATGCCGAGCCGATGACCATTATATCAGAGATTCTAGGTCGGCAAATGACGACTGTCGATTCCATGATCGACCAAGCAGAGGTGGCGTTAGGCGTTCTTCACAGTGCTTTGCCGAAGAAGGACGTGGTGAAGCTAGGAACCTCTAACGATCTGAACATTTTCATGGGCGCCTTCCATGACTCTCTGCTGGTAATTAATTCTTTCTTATCCTTTTGATTCTTTTCCTAATTATTTTGACTCCTCATTCGAATATGCATTATTACTGTGTAGGGCTGTCTTAATGCTATGGAAGCGATGAGCCGCTTTCAATCCCTGAATGAGCACCATTAGCAGTTGATTGAACAACACGGCTGACTAAAGGTGAAATGGCTCGACACCAGTGAGGAGAGGCTGTTGATAAAGAAGAAGGCAAAGGAGGCAACAACAGAGTTGAAGATGGTTACTGTTGACTTTGAGAAAAGGGATAAAGAGGTTGGCAAATTGTTGGCAAAGAACGAGGTGCAATTCGTGGAGTTATTCCAGGCTAAAGTCGAGAATATAGCATTCCAAGCTGAGGTGGCCAAACTGAAAGAAGATGAAGAGCTGGTAATGAAAAGAGGCGAAGATCAGGCAGCCAAGGAACTAGCTATTGAGATGATGGACCTGAGCCGGACCATTTTTCGGGAGGGTTAGAACGGTGCCCTTCTTATTGCCAACGTGGAGAAGTCTTCTGATGTGTGAAAGATGTGCCCTAACTACTTCGACACGACAGAGGGCAACTCTATTGATCCCGAGAAGGTGAAGGCCAACGCCGAACAGAAGAGGAAACTGGCTCAAAAGGCTACTATCGATCAAGCCAAAATTACTGCTAAACCTCCAAAGGCCACTGATGAAGCATCTGGAGATAAATTGGTCGTGCCTTCCGAAAAGTCGACGAAGATGATAGTTGATAATTAGCTTTTTTGTACCTTTTTCTTATTTTTTCTTTATATAATTGGTTGTTTCGTATTAATACAAGTCTTTTTGCTGAACTGAGTTTTGCCTCCAATTTTAGCGATTTTATAATCTCGCTGACATGAGTGTTTGAGCGAAATTATGCTTGGGTTCGGATCTGTGCTCGTGCATCTGCCTTTCTTATTTTTGACCATTTTTAACTGTATTTAGTTTTGGCCTTTTGCCTTAGAATTCTTTGGCCTTTTATTCGGCAAACACCAAGCTTTCACACTTAGTTTTTTTTTTTTTATGACTTTAATTGGCCGACCTGTCCAACTTGGACAGGATCAAAATTTTACACTTGGTTTTTTGTAACCTCCATTGGCTGACCTGTCCAACTTGGACAGGACCAAGTTTTTATACTTAATTTTTTGTGACCTTTGTAAGCACCCCATTTTTGCCCGCTCGTCAATTTCCGGTCCGACCGGGTTTGGTTTCCAACATCACAACACATGCAGGTTCAAGATGAGCCTTACAATCTTCAATCCAACCAACTGGTCGCTTCTCGGGCCCACAAGGACCCGCTGGAGCCATAAGCACCATTATTCCAGGCAGCTTTCCGGATCGGGTGGCCTCGCAAACCAACGCCATCCAGGTAGCTTCCCGGGATCGGGCGATCTCATGAACCAACACCTCATCAAAATTCTAGACGGTTCACTTCTGACGCTTGCTAACCCGCCAACATAGAATGTCTGTCATTTGGTAGTTCTCCGAGACTTGGCGTTCTCAGAGACTAACACCACCATTCTAGGTAGCTTTCTGGGACCAGGTGTTCTCAGGAACCAACACCACCCTATAGGTAGTTCTCTAAGACCGGGCGTTCTTAAAGACCAACACCGCACAGGTAGTTTTCCAAGACCGGGCGGTCTCGAGAACTAACACCTAGGTCAACACTGGCGCCTGCTAGCCCGACTCGGTAAAAAATGACCAAACCTGCCCCTTGGGCCTCCAAGCACGTTTTGGGAAAGTTCAAAATCCTTCAAAACGATAAATCCATCCTACCAAAATGTTGTTAAACCATTAGGCATCCCCCGCACGCCATTTGTTCCGAATCCAGTCCTATTTTGGCCCACTCCAGCCAAAATGACCTTTTTGCCCATGAACACCTCAACACTGTGCAAACCCCGCCAAACGGTAAAAGACTCTCCTAAAACCATTCCTGAACAACCCTACACACTTAACACAACACGCCAAACCATTCTTGACCATTTCCAGCCAATCCTGGTCAAAATGACCATTTTACCCATAGAAGCCCAAATATGCCTCGAAACAACACCGGCCTTGGGATTTCGAGCAGAGGGTTTCACCACGCGCCTCGTTTAACCCGAGGAGGACCCTACGATACTAAACTCACATGACTTTATAAAAGTTCCCTAGAGCGTCACGCTGACGCTCCACCTAAATTGTCTTTTCCCCCAATTCCTTGGTTATAACACATCGTCAACCGACTTGAGAAATGCGTAGCTCAGGGAATTCTCGAAAGCTCGTCCATAGATCTTTCCATCGATATGGCTCGATCGAATAGATCGCTTCTTGAAGCCCTCCATCATACAGTGTGAAAACTATAACTTTCAGTAACCCCTGGAGCGTCTTGCAGACGCTCCGCCAAGGTTGAATTTTTGTCGGATTCCCTAATCAAAATGCATGGTCAAACGACTTGAGAAATGCATAAATCTGGGAATTCCTGAAAGTATTTCCAAAGTACTTTACATCGGTATGGTTCGATCGAAAAGATCGCTTCCCACAAGCCTCGATCCCACGAAACGAAAATAAGCACTTTTAAACACCCTCGGGGCGTATCACAGACGATTCACAAAAGTGATCTTTTTGGCACACTTCCCCAGACGATATCACTCGCCTCCAAGCATAATTCAAACTTCCTAAAAATATGGAAGTTCACCGGAGGCCTTGGGAGAACATCCCGAGTGCGACCGATTCCCCCGAAACCTTTCCGATTGACTCAATTATCGAGGCAAAGTTTGGATGAACGTTCTCAGTGATGGAGCGTATGCTACATGCACTCAAATTTTGATCAGATCGTCCAACTTTCGATCAACAGTCGAGATTTATCTAGTACAATAGGTGCCACGTGTCATTCTGGCAATAGAAAAGTACCTGCGTATGTCCTACATGCGCAAGGCCAAATTTTGGCCGTGCACATGTAGCATATGCGCCAGGCCTATTTCAGATTGCCTATAAATAGAGGCCTCCCCCCTTGTATATTCCAGGTCCGAAATTGATGCAAAGTTCTGCTGAAATCACTCCAGAAACTCGAATCCTTACATATATTCCACCCCTCCAACACTTAGGCTAGATTTTACCCCTCTCAAGCCTATACATTCCATATACAAGTCGTCATACACACTTACACACTCCACTCTAGCCTCTCAAGCCCTCTTGAAGCCACTCAAGCTTCAATCAAGACATCCATTGAAGACTACAAGTGTGGTGAAGGCAAAAGGTGGTATCCCTTTTACATTTGTGCTCTCCCCCACTCTTCTCTTCTCCCTCCTAGCCTACTTAGGCTATTCTCTATTTTAATCCCCATCTTCAACCCCCCCCTTCTTGCATGCTTGAGCCAAGAAGACTCTTAGATCATGCCTAGAGGAAAGCAAGTGAGAGCCACCGTGTAGGGGGACCTCTCACTAGCCTACTTTAAGATGGTATGGCCTAGAAGCTCCTTGTTTATGTGGTGTAGCCTAAAAGCCTTGTATGTGAATCATGACCCCTTGCATATTACTATTTTGATCATATCTTGTGTGCTTGGCTTCATTTTATGCTTATTGTCATGTTCCACGATGCTTACATTGCTCTTAATTTTATGCCATTTTCAAGTTCTACATTTCTTTCAAAAATTGTTCCAAGAGTTGGCCACTTGAAGTGTAGGATGAGATTTTAGAATTATACCTTAGAAGAGCCCCTACTAACCCCCTAACTCTCATTTTGGCATCATTGCATTTCAATTTGCATAAGGGTTGCTTTCTAATTCTCTAATTTTCAAGATTTCTATTTTTTTAAGTGTAGTAGTTGGAATGGCCCCATGGAGCCCTCTCTTGAGTGGTTTCCCTTTTGTTTGGCCACATGAACCCTCTCTTGATGGAATGGTCCCCTTGAAAAGTGGTTTTCAAAATCCTTCTCAAAAGATGATTTTCAAAAATGCATTCTCTCCATCTTTGCATCAAAAATGATTTTTCAAAAATTTCCATCATTATGCTGATTTTTGAAACCTCCACTCTTGTCAAGATAAATGTTATAATGGCCATGAAGAAACCTTCCTCGGAATGGTCTCCAAACACCAACCATGTAAATCATGTTCTTGGTTAGAGTCAAAATTTTCATGGAAATGATCTTCAAAAAGATTGCCAACCAAAATCCATTGCATGTCATGTTTTGTTTTTAAAACTCTTTCCAAGAATGCATCAAGACAATTTTCAAAGTCATTCTCCAATCTAACTAGGTTAACTTGACCCTAGTTGACCAATCCTAGGTTAACTTGACCCTAGTTATCCAACCCTAGGTTAACTTAACCCTAGTTATCCAACCCTAGGTTAACTTAACCCCAGTTAACCAACTCTAGGTTAACTTGACCCTAGTTCACTTATCTTAGGTTAACCTAACCCTAAGTCATCTTAACCTTAGGTTAATTTAACCCAAGTTAGTTAACCATAGGTCATCTTAACTCTAAGTTAACCTAACCCAAGTTAGTCAACCTTAGGTCACCTCTAACCCTAAGCCAACCTAACTTAGGTTAATATACTTCAATGTTCCAACTCTTGAATCTTTTTTCTACATGGCCACTTAATTTTAAACCATTCTCATAACCTACTTTTCCAAGACCTCCCATTCTCTTGATTTAAACAAAAAAAACCAACTCCATAAAATCTTCAAATATTCTTACACTCCATCTTCAAGGGGTTTCCAAAAATATTTTCAAAAGGTCACAAATCTAAGGTGTTTCTAGCCCTCTCATGGTTAGGAATTCCAATGACAAGTGATAAATCAAGATCAACCTCTAAGGTTGTCTATATTAGGATGCCAAACCCTTAGCCATTTTCAAAAACCACTTTCAAAAATTAGTTCATCAAAACATGCCTCCAAGGTTTCCAAAACAAAACTTTAAAAACATTTTTCAAGTTCTTTTGAGTCATGCCCAAGCATTTTTTTCAAAACTTCCTTAAGTTGATCTAAAAATATTTTCAAAATACTCCACCATCCAATTTCAAGTCAAAACTTCCAAGACCACAAAGAGTTTTCAACTTCCAAGACTACAAAGAGTCTTTAATTTCTAAAGACCTCAAAGTGTCTTAAACTTTTCTAAAGATCTCAAAGTGTGTTCAAACCTTCCAAAGGCCTTAATGCGCCTATTTTCCATCGGGCTCCTGTCCGAACTACGATTAACCTGATTCTCACCAAATGAGATACGTAGGCAACCTAAAATGGTGCGGTCAAAATTTTCATTTCAACTCCAATCCTCTTTTTCAAAAACTTTCAATCGATTTAAAGTTCTCATTTTAAATTCCTTCAAAACTCCCACATCTTCAAACTTCTTCCAAAACTTGCATCATGCATCATCTATCCTAAAAGTGATGACTAAACCCCGTTTTTAAAATTTTAAAATGGATATTAAGTGGACAATGGTAACCGGATATTCTAGTGAGTGAACAAAAGGGTGATTAGACATGTAGGTATCGAAAGGACGGGGTAGGGTGATGATCTTAGGATATCTTCCCTACACATAACCAACCCCGGAACCATAGATTTCTGTTTTTGAAAGACCAAAATGGAGTTATTTTCCAAAAAAAGACTTAAATCTTTCCAAAGGTTGCCAAACGACCTATTTTCTTAAAAACCCTCCCTTAAGGGAGTTTTCAAAACCTTTTCCAAAAACCCTAAGTTTAATTTTTGAATTAACACTTAGTTTTAGATGCCCTAACTCACCTTAATCAAGTTAGGTGGCGACTCCTATTTTTCTAAAAAGCCTTTAGTCAAATCAATTTTCAAACCTAGTCGCACTTGTCCTTCTAGGAGGACGAGTTCTAGTGACAGAGTTCCGTGATTTAGGGTCTCCGAGCCGAAATGACCTTCGACACCCAAAAACCAGGGCGCTACAACCTTCATTGGCCGACCTGTCCAATTTGGATAGAACCAAGTTTTTACACTTGGTTTTTGTGACCTTCATTGGCCAACTTGGACAGGACCAAGTTTTTACATTTGGTTTTTTTTTTTTGGGTGGCATCCAATGAGCAGATTTGTTTGAAAGAATTTAGATTTTATTGATCTTATGAAGCTTCAAAAAAATATTGCTGAGTAGATACATCATAACAGGGTCAATTTCTATTGATAAAACTTTCTCAGATTATTTATGTTCCAACGTCGGGGTAGTTGTTTCCCATCTTTGACAGATTCCAGTTGGTATGCCCCCACGCCGACTTAAGATGCCACTTTATAGTGACCCTCCGAGTTAGAGTCGAGCTTTCCATCTGCGAGGTTCTTTGTTGCCCCTAATACCTTTCATAGAACTAAATATCCTGGAACAAAGGATCTAGGCTAAACCCGTTTGTTATAAGACCGACTTAACTGCTGCTGGTATCTAATGATCCTAAACAGGGTAGCCTCTCTGTTTTTCTCTGCTAGATCAAGGTCTCTGGCTAGGGTCTGGTTGTTTGGCCTAGTGTTGAATACTGTCGATCTGATTGTCGATAGTCTTACCTCCAAAGGTATAACTACCTACACTTTGTATGCCAAAGAAAAATGGGTTTATCCAGTAGGCCTCCTTTGGGTAGTTTTATAGGACCATAAGACGCTGGGCAGTTCCTCCGCTCATTGTCCTTTAGCCTTTTCTAGTTGCTTTTTGACCTGTTTAGCATCGTTTTGTTGGAAATTTCAACTTGCCTGTTGCATTGCAGATATGCCGGTGTTGAATAGTAGTTCTTGATTCCGAGCTCCTCGCAGAATGATCTAAACACGTTGCCATCAAATTGAGTACTGTAGTCTGAGACAAGTGCACGAAGTATGCCGAACCTCGTTACTATATTTTTTCATGCAAATCTTTGGCGTTAATCTTTCTGATAGTTGACAAAGGCTCTACCTCCACCCATTTGGTGAAGTAGTCTGTCGCTACAATGAGAAACCTCCTATTACCTGGAGCTCAGGGTAGGGGCCCTACTATATCCAGTCCCCACTAGGTAAAAGGCCAAGGGATGGTTATAGTTGCGAGATCTTCAGCGGGTTGATGTATAATTGGAGAGAACTTTTGGCACTTTTCACATCTCAGCATATATTAGGCTGCATCTTTTTGCATGTATAGCTACCAGTACCCTTGTGAGATAGCTTGGTAGGCCAAGTATCTTCCTCCAACATGACTTTCACATATTCCTTCATGGATTTCAAAAAGGACGGCTTGCACCTTATCCGGGTGGATACAGCACAAGTAAAGACCTGTGAAGGTTCTCTTGTAGAGTTCCTTAGTTGGTGACAACCAGAATCTGAGGGCCTTGTGTTTGATCCCTGTAGCTTCATTCTTATCCTCCGGTAGCTCGTCTTTGTCAAGATAGGAGATAATTGGGTTCATCCATGATGGTCCCTACTGTTCTATTGCCAGAGCTTCTTCCTCCTCATGAAATATGCTTAGTCTGGCTAAGGTCTCCACATGGATTGTTCTTTTTGACCCTGACTTTGGGGCTGTTGCTAGTGTAGGTAAGGTATCAACATGAGAGTTATTGTCGCGGCTGATCTGGAGGAGTTTGTAACTACCGAACTTGGTTAGCAATTCCTTAGGTACTGCATCATTCTGTCATTTTTTACGGCGTATTCTCCCGTGATCTGGTTGACTACTAACTGGGAGTCTAAATAGATGATAATCTCAACAATTGTTAGTTCAATGGCTCGGCGCAGTCCAGCAAGTAGGGCCTCGTATTCAGATTCGTTGTTTGAGGTGGTGAACTCAAGTTTGATAGCTTATTCAATGGCTAAACCGTCTGGTGTAATGAGCATTATACCCCATCCTAGCCCCCGGTCATTGGACGCTCCATCGATATAGAGTTTCCAACGATCAGCGCTTTCCCAAAGGTCTAGGGGAAGGTCATCATGTTGTTGAGTAGAAGGTGTTGGCGAGTTGTCCTCCAGTGGCAGTTCAACAAAGAATTCGGCAATACAATCAGCAAGTACCTGACCTTTAACCACCAATCTTGGGTGGAACTTGATGTCAAATTCTCCTAGCTCAACAACCCACTTTGCCAGTCTTCCAAAGAAGTCAGCCCTTCTAAGGAGTGGTTTCAACTGATGGTCTATGAGGACGTTGATGGTATGGGCTTTGAAGTAGTGCACCAATTTGCGAGACGCTACTACCGAAGCAAGTGCCAATTTTTCCAGCGGTAAGTACCTACTTTCTGCCCTCAAGAGTGTTTTACTAACGTAATAGACCGGCCTCTACTGTCGATTTTGTTACCGGAGCAGTACGGTACTGATCGTATGCTCCGATACTATCAGGTAGAGAAAGAGTTCTTTATGCTTGAGTGGGGTAGAAAGTAGGGGTGGCTGGGTCAAGTATTTTTTTAGATCACCAAGGGCTTGATCATACTCCGGAGTCCATTTGAATTGTTCCCGTTTTTTGATAAGCTAGAAGAATGATCAGCACTTATCTAAAGATCAACTGATGAATCTACTGAGTGCGGCTGCCATTCCAATCAATTTTTTTACTTCTTTAGCATTCTCTAGGGCTTGAACTCTCTGGATCGCACTAATCTGTCGTGGATCTACTTTAATTCCCCAGTGTGTAACCAATAACCCTAAGAATTTTCCCGAACTAACTCCGAGTATGTATTTGGAAGCATTTAGCCTCATTTTATACTACTTCAGGATATTGAACACTCCTTTTAGATCCTCCAAATGAGAGCTGTTAACTTTACTTTTCACAATCATATCGTCGATGTAGACCTCCACAGTGCTGCCGATATGGTCTTTAAACATTTTGGTGACCCGTAGCTGATAAGTGGCCCCGACATTCTTCAGACCAAAGGGCATTACTTTGTAGCAAAAAATACCCCTTGGAGTGACGAAGGTCGTCTTCTCCTAATCATCTGGATAGAGAGGAATCTAGTGATACCCCTGGTAAGCATCCAAGAAGCTCATTCTCTTGAAACCGACTGTTGTATCTAAAAGCTAATCGATCTTAGGGAGAGGAAAAAGGTCATTGGGGCACGCCTTGTTTAAATCGGTGAAGTCAACGTAGACCCTCCACTTGCCGTCCTTCTTCTTTACCACCATGGTATTCGAGAGCCAGCTTGGGTAGTGGACTTCTCGAATTGCTTTGGCTTCCAAGAGTTTTTTGGTTTCTTCAATAACGGTGTCCACATGCTGTACTACCACTCTCCTCCCCTTTTGGACCACAGGTCGGCACTTTGAGTCGACATTCAATCGGTGGCAGGCAATCTCAGTGTCGATCCCTGGTATATAATAAAGAGTCCAGGTGAACACCTCAAGGTAATTTGTCAACAGCTCAATTAGAGAGCTCTCTTCAACCCTAAACAAGGACGTGCCGATGACGAAATACTTCTCACCCTGTTGATCGATGTGGATCTTCTTCAATTCCTTAATGAATTTTTTCTCTGGATTCTGCCCCACATCGTCAATAATAGGTGTGTCCTCGTGTAGTTCCATCATTTGTACCTTATTAACTTTCACTTTCGTTGTACCTTATAGAGATCTAATCAGCTGATGGTAGGATGATGGGATAGCCTTCATGAGATGTAACCACGTACGTCCCTTGATTGCATTATAGGGGGAAAGAACATTAACTACCAGTAACTCTTTCTGCAACGTAATTCCCCAGCAGTTATAGGAATTGTTACTTTCCCCAAATGTCAAACTGGGTTCGAGCTGAACCTGATCAATGGGTTGAGAGATGGTTGGAGATCGGACTTTTTTAACTCCAATTTTTTAAAGAAGTTGTAGTACATGACTTCGGAAGAACTTCCTTGGTCGAAGATCAATCTTCTCACGTCACAGTTCACTATTCTCAATGTCATAACAAAGGCATCATTGTGGGAGGTCTACACTCCCATGAGGTTTTCATCAGTGAAGATTATGGATACAACGTTGCTATCAACTTTAACCTTTTTGGATGGAGGTTATATTTGCATTACCTCCCTTAAATGTGCAGTATTCTGAATCTCAACCCAGTATCGGTGCAGGTTAATGACCTTTGATTCAGTCGAACCATGCAATATGTTGATCACTCAGACTGGTCTTGGTTCGTTCTCCTTCTGTGGGATAACTTCCTGTCGAGGTTGCTCAGCCTCGTGTTTCATATTTTCCCGATCAATATACTGGTCGAGATGACGAGCTTTGGCTAAGTCTTCCAAGTGGTTTTTGAGATGCTGGCACTGTTCTGTCTGATGCCCTTTCTCCCAATGATAGGTGCAGAACTTCTTCTAGTCTAAGGACGCAGGGTCTCCTCCTAGCTTCAGGGGTTATTTGAAAAAGGGCTTTTCGCGAATCTGGGGCAAGATTTTGTAGATGGGATCTTTGAAGACTTTGTAGACCCCATCATTAGTCTTCCTGCCCCGGTTGTTGTTGTCTTCTCGGTGAGGCTTCTTGGCATCTCTTCTATTTATCCTTTTGGCAACTATGCCGACCTTCTTTAAAATCAACTGAGGCACCTTTTCTTCCAATTCGGCGTATTGCTCGATTTTGGACATCAACTCCTGTAAGGTGAGGGTCGACTTCTTCATTAAGGATTGCAGCAAACGATGCTCCTTAGGCAAGCTGATCTTGAATTGGGTTACAGCCAGCTGCTCGCTGCATTCTTCAATCTCGTTATAGGCCTCCCAGTAGTGCCTTGTGTACACATGCAGTCCTTCTCCGTTGCCCTTCTGTAAGGTTAGTAGGAAATCAACTTTCTTGGGTTGCATGCTGTTGGCTATAAACCATGTAGTAAAGAGCTCCGCAAGTTGCTTCCAGTTTGACACTGACCTAGACGGCAACCTGTCGAACCATCGAAGAGCTATGTCCCCCAAACTAGAGGGAAAATTTTGGCACATCAAGGATTGGTCCCCACTTTATAGCCCTATCATCTGCTTATAATGTCGAACATGACTGACTGGATCAGCATTTCCATCATGTGGAGTGAACTTTGGTGGTGTGAATTTTCATGGAGGTTGGCAGGACTCAATCTCCTTTGTGAACAGTGTGGATGTAATCTGGTCCAGGGCCTTTTTAGTCGTGTCCTAGGTAGTGCGATCTTTGGACTGCTGCTTTTTGTCCTCCAACTTTTCATTAAACCATCTTTCCTAGTCTTTATGTTAATTACTAGCTTCTGCCCAAACCTTATCCAACGACGTCTGGCTCCACTTATGTCATCGATTTGCTTGCCTTTCCTCGCGGCGTCTGGCGCTAAAGGTGTAACTTCCTCTCATTCGTGTAATGAAAGCGTCTCTACTTTTGGTGTCCCAACTCCTTGCGATCCTTTCACATTCTGGGGACCCTTCTCTGCCACACTTATCTCTTCCGAAGATTGCCTCCCTTATGACCCGAACCTGAGAGGTGATGTAGGAAATCTTTTCATAGCATCGCCGAAGCTCCCTTTTAGCAGAACGAAGCGCATGGTTGTTTGGGACACATCCACTGGAATGCGAAGGGCCGAGGTCCCAATGGTGGTTTTTGGGGAGGTTTGGCTCCCTGACATAGTTCGAGTCTTTCCACAATTCGTCTTGTACTTCCTGGTGGCTCCCAGAAGGGATCCGAATTTTCGACCTCATCGTTCGACCTTTTCAGTGATCTATTGGGTAGATCGGCAATATGCTGAATCAGTATGATCTTTGCTAAAGGAGGCGTCATTTCTTTGCTCATTTTGGTTTTCTTCTCTTCCCCTTTGGGTGTTGGTACTCATGGTTATCTTGACCTTCCCACAGACAACGCCAATTGTAAGTGAAATTTTTAGGAAGACCAGACCGATCACTCGAACTAATATCAATGAGCCCAAACTCGCTACAAAAAGGATAGAGAAGTTAGAATGGGTAGACCCTCTTTGGGTCGATCACATTCTAATGATTAAGTTAGCAATCTTAATTGAGAATCAAATAAATAAAGGTAATGTATACTCGAAAGTTAATTGTCTATACCTTTCTCCTTGGGGCTGTTGTATTTATAGTGTAATTGGTGAAGTGTTTGGCCCTTGTGTCTACTTTAGGGTCATCATGTCCTACCTTGTAGGCCACATCAGTCATCTCCGATTGATCGGACTTGGGTCTAGCTTTATTGTTGTGTCAGAGTCGGCTGATGGGACATGAGGGCAGACGTTGGGCGACAAGCTGCTGCCTCATCAAATGTGGGTCATCTCCACATTAAATGTTGTGGTCAGCGCATTAAATACTCTGATTATTCTCATGAATTGGGCTTGCCGCGTTGGGCATGGGCCTGAGGTTGGCATCGGGTCGGCAACGCACTCCTAGCCGCTCTTTTAACTACTTGGGCTAATCCACAGCCCAACTTCATTCACTTCATTTTTATTGGACCTGATCAGGCGAATTAGGCCTGATTTCTTTGACCCACAGAAGTAAAATTAATTATTATAAGCACTATTAATAATGTATCTCAAATCAATCACTTAACCTACTTACTTATCTTCGCTCCATTTTTCTATTAGTTTATTTTATTTTTTTTGGTTCAATTAACTTGCAATCTATTTTGGATACATGCACATTTTCAAATATGGTGCTTTTTCTTTTAAGTTATTTTAATTGGAGACAAAACCATATATCTTAACTTTATTTCTAAAAAATAATTTCACAACTTTAATTCTCTCAATAATTTAACCATTTTAGTGTTGTTTTTTGTAAAACAATTTTGACAATAAATAAACAAAAGGGTTGTCTACTATAATAAACTAAAAGTATTTAATTAAATGAATTTATAGAAACTACAAAATTAAATTAGGCAATGACATTTAAGCTAATCGATTTCAAGTAGTTCTTACCAACAATTAAGAAAGTTCAACAATTAACAGTCTCGCTTCAAGTTAATATATCTCAATTCATTAGTAAATATGACGGGTTCATGCAAAAATTTGCGATAAATGAGTTGTAAAGGCAACAAGGGATTAAGAACAAATACGTATTTCAATGATTTTAAACTAGCTGGACTTAAGAAGATTTACTATGTTTTTTTTAAATATAAAGGAAAACTATGAAACAAAATTTCTGTAAAAATAAAAAATTATTATCTAATTTAATTTACATATCTCACACTAGAGGTGGAGTCACACATGTCATCTGCCATACCTCTCACTAACCCAATAACTCATTAGTTATTCAGCTTAGTGAGTTAAGACTATAAAATTACTGATTTAATATTTTTAATATAAATGTGATTAAACTAACTTTTTCGAAAGGATGACAAATACTCATTAGAGTGTTGAATTTTATGATGGTATAGATACATATCATAAGGCAAAAAATGGTGCAATGGTAGTTTAAGCTTGTGGTCATGGGAATAATTAACACACTACACAATCAAAGTCACCAAATAGTCAACTACCAGTGTTGAGAGTTAGAATTGCAGTTTGGAGGCAAGAGGAGGACACCACCCCAGATGTCTTCATCAACCCAACCAATTTTCCGAAGTCAAAACTCACCTAACCCTCATATCTGCATAGCTTATTTTATTAGTTATTACTTATTAAACTTATAATTTAGAGTTTAGTTCTAAAATATTGTTTGACTCACTGTCAAATAAGTCACTTAAAATTTTTTTTATCAATTTTCTACTTAAAAATGTCACTCATAAACTTTACAAACTTTTATAAAAAGTCACTTGAAAATATAATTTTTAAATAAAACTTATAGCTTATAATTTTAAAATTATCGGTCCAAACACCCCTTACACATTCACAACCATAGACGGTGGTGGCAGACCACAAGCCGAACAGTAGCCATCATGCCCGCCTCCACCTCGCACCATCTCTCTCTCTCTCAGCTATATTTTCTTCCACAAAACCGTAAGTTATGAACGACGAGTGATGAGGTCTCTCTCTCTCTCAGAGCTATATTTTCTTCAACAAAACCGTAAGTGATGAATGACGAGTGATGAGGACAAGTCCATTTTGTGAATACGATAATGATGGAACTTTATTGATTTTTCTTGATCCATCTTTAGTGGCGCTGAAGTGGACAATAGAGACGGTTTTTTTTTTTTTGGGTTTGGTTAGTGTTTTGATTTCTGTTTTATTATCTTCATTTTTTAAAATTATTTTTGATAAATTGATTTAAAAAATTATTCTTGTTGAAATCATGTTTGGTTTGCGGGATTCAAAACTTATTTTTGAATTTTTTTAAAATAACATTTCAATTATAAGAACCAATAAAAAAATATTTTTTAAAATTTTATAACTATTTTTATTCAAAAATAAAAATGATACGAAAATAATGTTATTTTCGATAGTTTCATTTTTTTTCATTTCTGAAAACATGAAAAATGAGTTCTTATAGTTCAACGCTATTATTTCGCTTATGAATTTTGTACAAATAGCCAAGGTTGAGATCGGTGTTGTTTTTGAAGAATGGCAAAAAGTTCAATACTAGGTAGTAGTCATATTTTTAGGTAATATTTTTTTTATAATTTTTTTCTCTCTATATAGTGCTACATTTTATATTATAATATTTAAATTTTAGTGACACCTTACCATTGAAAATTTATTCCTCGAGCACACCTCTAATATGTTTGTTCTATTAATGAATTATTAACATCATATTATTAAAAAAATAAATTGAATTCCAACCACCCAAATGCTGACAGGTGTAAAGACAAAAGTACAAGCTATAAAGCTGAGCTTACAATGCCTGAAAGCCTTATAAGTTTCTGCCAAAATAGACCAGGACATAATTTTGCCCTCTTGTAGCTCAGATAAAAAAATAAAAGAATTATTCTGAGTAAGGCTATAAAAATTTAATGATATGATATAATTTAAACATTTTTAACTTTTAAATAAAACTCCTATTATGATTGCTTTTAACTACCTAAAAAAATAATTTCCACTATTATTCCGGTAAAATTTTTTATACAAATTATTCACATTTCATCCCTCTTAGACTTAGCCTCTAGAACCAATCGCCAACCTAAGCCAACGATCGGCAATTATTTTATGAGCTTTCATAATAGAGATGTGTTAATATATTAAAAACATTTATTTTACA
The DNA here is from genome assembly GCA_033060915.1 of Euryodendron excelsum. Taxonomy (NCBI): domain Eukaryota; kingdom Viridiplantae; phylum Streptophyta; class Magnoliopsida; order Ericales; family Pentaphylacaceae; genus Euryodendron; species Euryodendron excelsum. The sequence goes on from CM065395.1 coordinate 4,468,501, forward strand.
AGCATGTTATTTTAATAGGTAAAAATATTTTTTTTATTGAGATAAAGCATTAAACTCATTCTAATTGTGGAAAACAATAATTTTCACAATAGAAACATTCCACTAGGATAGAACTCGTCGTTTTCATAGTTCAAAATTTGTGTTGCCAAGGATACCGCAGCATGGATCAATTTGACTTATTTGTCCATTTAAGTGGAACCCACTACTTGGTAAAGTATCACAACCGAATACATGCAGATTTAGATTTTGTTGGCTAGTAATAGGACATGACAAAACCATTTATAAGTTTTTTTTGTTTTTTTGGTTAAGTGATTAGGGGTGTCCGAGTCCGTTGAAAAGCATCTCGACTAATTTTTTCTTTGATTCGATTAAAAGTAAATTATTTATACTAAAATCAAAATATTCAAAAGAATTTAATCACTTACGACTCACTCTTATACTTATTAAGAGTTAAACTTTTGATTTTTTTAAAAAAAATAATAAGAGCGCTGACTAACTATGCTAACTCGGTTATTTATAAGTTTCTTGTTGATATTACGCGTACGTCATTGTCCTTCATTTTAAGTAATTTAATATACTCTCTCTCTCTCCATCAGAAAAAATAAATGGTCAATCTCAACTTGTGGACAATTTTTCGATTTTGTTTGGTTTCTTCTTCAATGTGGAGCGGTAAGGGACACATTTATAGACTCAAACAAAAGATAGAAGTCTCAAGACCAATACAACTAGTGCCAACAACCAACACCCCCAGGGCCCCATCCCCACACTCTCTCTCTCTCCAATAACCAACATCCCCATCCCCATCCCCATCCCCCAAACCCCCCTCACCCCAGCACACACACTCACTTTCTCTCTCTCTACAAAATAATGATTTTTTTTCCAGAAACAATGATGTGGTTTGGTTCTTTTTTTTCAAATTAAAACACATTATTTTAGCTCAGAACTTTCAAAATACTATTGTAACATTGAGTTTTTTTTTTACAAAGTTTTTGTTAAAAAAAAAAAAATTTCCTCCATCATATTACCTTTGAAATTAATGAAACCATGCATAGAAATTTTAGAAGGAGAAGTGGCTGCAATTTTCAATAGCTTTTCCCTAAAGTACGTAGGTCCAAATGCAAAGTATGTTAAAGAAGTTCCATTAGATTGGGCTAAGTAATAGCCGTAGTAAGATAGGAGTATGAAAGATTCTAGATATAAGGCTTGAAGGGGAGTCAAACCTAACCGATTGGTCCACCACCAACTAATTCTGGATCATGTTTTTGTAGTTTTGTTCATTTAATTGGATTTGATGAGATAAATTGAATCTAAAAGTACATAGTTTTGTATTAAAATAAATTAAGTAGGTAAAATAGGTTTTAGACTAAACTCTCCCACCTAGTGGAATTTTAGTCTTCTACCATTAGTATATATTTATAGCAGTGGTAACTTACATGTTTTATATGTTACTAACATAATATATATTTCCTTTTATGAATTTGATGGAAGGTGTTAAATTAGATTTTTTTTTCTTCCTTCATTATGCCATCTTGTGAATTAAATTTAAAATATAACATTGTAATCTCATTTAAACTCATAATTTTATTTTGTTAGAATTGATCCACATTTACAGAAATTGAGAATAAGTGTAAGCCGAATGGTACTGGCGCTCCCATTCATGACATGAAATAATGGGTTTGACAAGCTTGGGCTGTTTAATGTACCCACAAAAAAAAAAAAAAGAAGAAGAAGAGAAAATTGAGAGCTCAAATAACATACAACGTGATTTGTTAGATTTAATTTTTCAACCTTTTCATAATTAAAAAGTAAGTTTGGAGTAATTTGAATAACATATAACATGATTCTCAAGATTTAATTTATCATTAAAAGTCCGTTTGGTACAATTTATTTTAAATTTTTTTAATTTTACATTTTTAACTTTCAAGTAAAGAGTTAAATTTTTTTTACTTTTTTACCTTTAAAAAGAGAAGATAAGCAAAAAAATTAAAAAAAAAGTAAAAAAAACTTTAAAATCTTAACTATTTTACTTATAAAAAGGATAAACAGAAAAAACTTAAAAAAGTCGAACCAAACCATAAGAAGAAATCTAAAAAGATTTTGAACATAAACTCTGATCGGAGACATGAAACAATTATTCCAGAATATGAAATGACACATTTTGCCCAATTGTACCTGGAAAATGCCACAAAGAAGAAAGGGTAAAATGGTCTTTCCAACTCGCCAACCAATGACCACATCAACAGGACAGCACACGTCAATTGCGGAATAAAACTCGACCAATCACAAACAAGAGGATAAAGGCAAGGTGAAAGCAAAATCGGATTGGATGGGGGGGGGGGGGGGGGGGGGGGGGGGGGGGGGGGGGGGGGGGGGGTGAGGGAGGGATAAGGCTTGGGGGGAATGTGCTTCTCCTTGGGTTTATCCTCTAGTTTCAGATAACGTGATGTTACTCTTCAACATGTCTATCGGGAGACAAAAATAACTTTGATTTTTTTTTTTAAATTTATAGAAGGAGCTCTTTATTTTGTACTGGCATGTTCCTTCCATTGTATCCTAATTTTGTGCTAATCTCGTGGGATAGCTCAATAGAGTCGGGGAATAATTAAAGATGACAGTGGAACATGACGGAGTGTAGATTAATACTTCTATTTTTGCATTCATTTAAAAAATTAATTTTTATTTTTGTCTTTATATTTGTATAAAAATTTTGTTGGAAGTCTATTTTGGTTCCACGAATACAAACCTCTATCCACCTTTGCCTCCACACACCCCCCAACCCTGCACTTGCTAAGTCCAATATCACTAAAAAAAATCTAAAAACAAATACAAAAATAATAAAAGAGTAAAAAAAATACAATTAGCAAATTTTAGATTTTATTATTTATAGTTAAACTCTATTTTTTTTTAAAATTTATTGTTAAATCTCTATTTTTTTAGTTTTAATATTTATAATTGAGCCCTAAATAATTACTAATTATACTAATGCCTAACGAGAATGGCGGGGAGGGGAGGGGAGGGGCCGGGCAGGGCGGGAAAAATCTAAATCCATTCCCGCCTCTATACCTACACGAGTTTAGTTTAACACTTTTATTCTCGTTTTGAATTTTTCATACCCTCTTTATACGGGACAAATTCGATCAGATCTCTACCTTCAACTGTCCACTGCCATCCCTAAGAGTAACTGTAAATTCAGAGCTTTTGAGTTTAAAATTTAGCAATCATAAGAGGTTTATCTATTATAAATCTCTTAATCTTAATATAGATGATCTATTTTGATCAGACTTTAGAGATAATTAGTTAACTTTCTTAATCTTGACATAAATAATCTATTTTTATCAAATTTTAAAAATAATTAGTCAAAGTGATTGTAAATCAATCCTCACACCTTGACCATATAACAAAATTTTGTACTGGGCCTCTTCTTTTAAGCCACCAAGTCTTGTATCCAGCTGTTATAAATAAATAAAATCTCCCCCTAGATTTAGAGGGGAAAAAATTATAATCAATGGGGTTGACATGTGGCAGAGAGTCATGGGGGGGAACAGACAGTTTGTCAGCCACGCAGTTTGCCAGATCCAAGATCCAACCGACCAATCACACATTTTCAGACAACCTACATGGCTAAATCCTAAAAAAAAGAACAAAATAAAATAAAATAAAAGTGTAGACCACAAAAAAGTTACTAGAGTGTGTGGCAAGTAGAAATCATACATTTTTACACAAAATCCACATGGCTAAATGCCATAAACAGAGACAAAAAAATTATGGCTCATAAAAAGAAAAAACGTTACTTAAGTATGTAGCAAGAAGAAATAATACACGAGGCCCTCACGCAATACTTTTGGTCATAAGTTCAATTTACTTACCTCATTCTTTACTCCTTTGCCATTGTTCTTTCATTATCAATATATATATATATATATATAAGAGAATAATGCTTTATATAAACAAAAAATTTATAAAGAATTCATTACAAAGTAATATAGTTGAATTTAAACATTTTACTTTAAAATAAAATGCTTGTAACATTTTTATCAAAAAAGATATTCATAACATCATCGCCATATCATTCTAATGAATCGCCACAACTTGGTGAAGTTTTCTATGCAAATTTTTAAAAAATTGTAATTATCAATCATCTAAGCTCCTCGCTATCCAGCTATTACCACTTAGCCCTCAAGTGAGACTTGTGAGAGCTCTAGTAGATCTCGATGTAGTGAAATACTACTTACAACTGCTGCTATGGGTAGCACTTGTTCTCCATGTATATTTGTGGACTCGTCTAGCCCCTCTTACCTTTTTGCAAAGCCAAAAAAATAAATAATACTCAGTTCTGTCTAGTAGAACTTTTTAACTTGACTTTTTTAAGTTTATAAGCAAATAAGTCAATTTTTTTACTTTCTACTTTTTGCTTATCTTTAGCATATAAAAAAAAAAAAGCAAAATTTTTGTTTAACTTTTTGACTTATAAATTAGAAAACACTTAAAATAAAATTTACCAAACGAATCTCATTTGCATCCTTCTACTTTTCGTTGTGTGAACTTATGTCAAACTTGGACTTATGCAATTTATGTCTCTCTTTCTGTCTTAGTGTGAAATGTTTGCTTTTGGATTTGATCTATGTTTTCTGTCCATATGTTTTACTTGTTAGGGATTATATTTTGTTTTTTTAAAAATATTTAACTTTTTTTCGTTTAAGTCTTCGGTATCTACTCCTTTAAGCTTATATAAGGTTAATTGGATAAAGAATTCTTTGCGAATCTTTTTATTGGAGTATTTCAATGAGAGAGTCTTCATATATAAACATAATTAAAGCGTTGTCCTAGCAATAGGAATATGAATAGGAATAGAAATACAAAATAAGAAATAATATAGTAATAAAATACCAACTAGTATACTTCAACATCTCAAACTGAAGCAGGTACCAACTTGAGATACGGAAACGATATTATAAGTATGCACATGTGATGACAATGACGATGGCCAACGGGAATAAAATTAATGATAAGGAGCTTGAAAAAGATTTCTGAAGGCGAGAAGTACAACAATTTTGGAAATGAGCTCTGCAACGAAAACGAACAGTGAGGAGAATGACTCTAAAATGACTACTTAGGTGAAAAGCTCTGTAAAAATTTATGAGGCAACTCTTAATAAAAGAGATACAAGACAACTCACAAACGAGTGCCAGATATATAAGAAACTTTGAAAACAAGCTCTGGGAAGAGGTTGACGGGCTTGAGTCTATTGGCAAACGCACAGAAAGACTGACACTGTACGTCGGCTCTACAAATAGCTATTGAGAAGAGAGTTTCAAATTGAATTATTTTAATCATTTCACATATAATTGGAGTCGTGAAATTTCAATTGTTATATTTAATTTAAAGGACAAATAAACAAATTAATTGTATGACACTAAAACAAAAAACAAAAAAATCCAAGATATGTGGGACATGTCATGTGGTCTATGTTTTAAAATTCTTTTAAAAAATAAAATGCAAAGTTACAAAAGAAAAAATAATAGTAATAATGAAGTATGCTGCATGGAGAAAAATTATTTAATACTTTTATAATATCATATCATCTTTGCTCTATGAGCCATGTAGCGATGGAGTTTTTCTTTTAAGTGAGTTTAAGGAGGTATTTGAACATAACTTATTTAGTAACTTATGACTTATGCTTATGACTTTTTAAAATATGTTTAAGTGAGTAGTTTAAAAAAATAACTTATGTCTAATCACGTTTTTTTAAAAAAATTATTTTTAAAAATAACTTATTAAAAATAACTTATAACTTATGACTTATAAATTATAAGTAAGATATCCAAACACTCTCTAAATAAATACCTCACTTAACGATTAAAAGACCTACTTTTATGTGAATAGAAAATAAAGATACGTGACATCTCAGAAACACTGAATAATTTGTGCACTCACATGATTCATGACAAAATGATACAGAATAATTGAATTGACTTTTCAGTTATTTGATTTGACCAAAAGATGTAATATAAAGATTCCCCAAGACGTGGAGCAACAGAATCCCATAATGTGGTCTCTCGATCAATTGAAAAGAAATAATAAAAAATAGTAGTCAGATCTCAGACTCTCACGTCAGTTGTGTGAAGGAAAAATACTTTATATGTTATATGTAAAAAATTTAATATTTTTAAAAATATTATAAGCATTTATCTATGATAGATTTTTAATTAAAATTTCTACTACATAAATAATTTTACATATGTTATAATTTAAATAAAATATTACACAATATAAATATGATAACGTGATGTGATAATTATTCTAGATAATTACTTTCTAGTATGAACATAGGGTAAAAAAAATTTGTGTGTTTACCTTATAAAAAAGCTAAAAAAAATTTGTATGAACATAGTGTGTTTACCTTATAAAAAAGCTAAAAAAAATTTGTAACACGACGACCCGGGCCACTCATTTTGCAGCTTGAAAACTTCACGTGAGTGTCTGGTGGAAATTGGTTGGACTAAGTTTAAGTTAAATTTTTTTTTTTATCAAGCCTAAAATTAAATTTTAAGTCTGCCCATTTAATATAATAAATATTTTATTTTCAAATATAATGTTAAATAATATAAAATACACATAAATAAATATGTTAAAATATAAAACATATAATGTTTTATAAATATTTTAAGCTTAAATTGGACAGACTTTAAAGATATTTTTCAAATCCGTGTATTAATGTGATCGGGCTTAAAAATAAATTGCAAGCTTTATTAATAGTGAGTGGCATTGGACGGGGAAGCTACATGAATGAAGGTTTGAAAAGTGGGCCGAGAACATGGGGCCCTTGTCTAAGCATAGATCTGCCACTAATATTCTTTTTCTCGTTCTTCTTAGCTTTTTTGGGGAAAAAAAAATAAATTCTTCTCCTACACTCAAGACAATCAAACTTTGCAAACATTCAGAATTTTATATAAAGAATAGATTCATAGGTTACTATTTTATAGTTTACCTCTAAGGCCGAAAAGCAAGACAATAAATAATTTTAGCTTCATAGTTTTAAGTCTCTAAAAGTCAAATTTTGTTTCATCAATTTTTACCTCATGTAGCTTAAAGTTCAAATCTCTTAAACCCTAAATTTATATTTTTAACTTTTGCTTTGTGTGACCTCAAAGTTCAAGTCTTTTAAGACAGAATTTGTATAATCACTCTTTACCTTATATGCCTTCAAAATTCAAACCTCTTAAAGATAAAATATATATATCTATCACTCTTGCTTTACATGACCTCAAAATTCAAGTCTCTGAGGCCAAAATTCGTATAATTATCCCACGTGGCATCGAAGTTGTACCTTTTTAAGGACAAAATTCGCAGCTCAACATGGTGGTCTCACTGATTAAAGTGGTGTCACTCGGCCCTCTTCAATAAAAAAGACAGTTAAAGTTACTTGCTCTTTCTAGGCCGGCAAAATTAAAAGGCTGTCAAGTTTGCATATAAAAGCGAGTAGTCAAACAGCATAAAAAAAGCTGAAAGGCTCTTACTTTTAGGCTAAAAAAAAAAAGAGTTTTCACTTTGCATAAAAAACAGGATCCTAGAAATTAATAATTTTGGTTAAGCGGTAAGGAATAAAAAAAAAAGGGTTTTCACTTTGCATAAAAAACAGGATCCTAGAAATTAATAATTTTGGTTTAGCGGTAAGGAATAAAAAAAAAAGGGTTTTCACTTTGCATAAAAAACAGGATCCTAGAAATTAATAATTTTGGTTTAGCGGTAAGAAATACCTCCTTTTCATTTTTAGTCCAATGATAATTTACACTGAGACTAAAGTATTCAGAATGAATAAATTGTGTATGCTGACCAAGTGAGTTAATCTTATTGGTTATATATATATATATATATATTTCATCAAAGTCATCTCATGATGAAAACCGTGATCCACACAAAAAGAGCAAAACAAAAAAAAGACATTGACATGCTCGTAATCATTTCCTACTTTTGCCGGTTGTACACACCTAAAGTATGCATGTATGGAATGACCTTCACCATCTAATTGCATTAGATATGGTTCATATATATAAAGCTATATGCATGTAATTTATGATAAATTGTAATGTCAATTTTACTGTAGCTTGGAAAAACTACAGTTGTAAAAAAAAAAAAAAAAAAATTCAAGTCCCACGTATTTTGAATTACTAGGCCAATTTCTTATATGATACCAAAAATTTTAATTCCTTTCTTTAGGTCTTTAACAATTCAAAAACTTTGCACTATTTGACTATTTAAAGAATTGGGTAGCAAATCAATGTCGAGCCCTTTTAAAAAAAAAGATTTAAAATTATCTGGATGCTCTTTGGGAACAAATTACATTGTGGGCCGCTCTAATGCCCTAAACTTCTAAAATGGGCTCAAATTAAAAAAAAAATGGTGTAAACCATAGATGCGATTTTTTTTTTTTCCCCCAAAAGCTTGAGCCTTTCCTAGTCTGACATCTGCTAGTTCACCTGTCTAATGACAACGAACAAAAAAATCAACTATATATAGTGAGACAAGGTTGAAACAAGGCATGAATAAAACCCACCTCAATCGGAAGTTAAAAAAAAAAAAAATTTATTATCAATAAATGCTGCTTTTCTTTTATGAAGAATTTAGTTTCGCATTCTAATATATTTCTCAAGCTTTCAAGTCTTGAACTTAGAAATATGTATAAATAAAAAGTATAATAATTATTTCAAGTTTTGAAATCCCAAAAATTAAATCCTGATTCCACCCTTAAATGCAACTCTCCCTGGATCTTATAATGGTGCACAATCCCACATAGTTAATAAGAAACACCGATTAAATCGTGCAGTCAAAAATTAAAAAATGAAATCAAAAGCTTAAAAGAAAATAAAGGAACAAAGAAGGGATGAAAAATATATAGATATGAGATTAAAACCATGTGAATATCTGTTGTAATCTAAACTTAGCTGACATGTTTTCTCTAAAATTTTCGATCTTAATACCACTGTCACTGACCAATTTTTTGGCATAAAATCTTATTTCTTCCATTGTTAGAAAAGAGAGAGATATGCAAAAGATAATGCATTGCATTGAGTGAGTTGGATATACATAAGAACCCTATATTTATAGTACAAAGGAATAGAAGAGAAGTGGTGATTAACCGATGTGGGATATGTGCAAACTAATGCTAATATACACACTAACATTCTCCCTCAAACTTAAGGTGGTTAAGTAGAAACCAAATTGAGTTTGAAAATCATATCATGAAACCGTCCGGGAGGATGAGATTTGATGATGATATCAGCAGTCTGATCATCAAAGGTGATAGAGAGAAGATGAATAATACCACGAATAATATGCTGCTAAATGAAGTGACAATCAATCTTGATGTGCTTAATGCGGTCATGAAACACATTATTGTGAGCAATCATAATAGCATTGTGATTGTCACAATGAAGAATAATAGCGCTAGAATGAAAGACGCCCATGTCTTGAAGTAATCATCGAAGCCAGAAAAGTTCCTGAGTGGTGTGGGGCATAATACTCGGCCTTAATGCTAGAGCAAGTAGTAAAGGTCTGCTTCTTACTATGCCAAGAAATGAGAGAATCACCAAGAAAGAAACAGAACTCGATGGTAGAACGACGATCAGTAAGATCACCAGCCCAATCAGCATCAGAATAATCATGGAACTGTAGAGAGGAGTAACGAGAATAGTATTTACCATACCATATAGTTCCTTTAACATAATGAAGAATGCGAAGAACTATAGCATAGTGAATGGAGCGAGGTGAGGATAAGAACTGACTGATACAATGAACAATATGGACAATGTCAAGATGAGTAACAATGAGGTAGACAAGACTACCAACAAGCTGTCGATAGAGAACAACATTAGATAGAGGCTCACCATATAGAGGAGTAAGACGTACATTAGCTTCCAGAGGTGGGGAAGCAATCTTACTATCAGTAAGACCAGTATGAGTAAAAAGATCTTAGACATACTTGGTCTAAGTAAAAGAATAACCAGTAAAGCCAAAAGAGATCTCAAGACCAAGAAATTAGCTGAGAGGACCAAGATCTTTCATCTCAAAATGGTTGCTAAGAAATGCCTTAAGCTCATAAATGCCATGAGCATCATCACCAGTGATAATCATATCATCCACATAAAGAAGAAGGTGAATAGTGTCATGTGAAGACTTGCAAACAAAGAGAGCAGAATCATAATTACTAGAAAAGAATCCAAGGTCACTGATGGTGTAACTAAATTTGGCATACTAGTCACGAGGAGCTTACTTAAGATCATAGAGAGCACGACGAAACTTGCAGACTTGTTGTGAAGAATGAGAAGAACCAGAAGGGGGTTGTATATAGACTTCCTCAGAGATATCACTATTGAGGAAGGCATTCTTAACTTCCAATTGATCTAAGGGCCATTGGCAAACAGCAGCCACGGAAATAAGACTTCGGACAGAGGTGAGACGGGCAATAGCAGCAAAGGTCTCCTTATAGTCAATGCCATACTCCTGAGTGAAGCCCTTGGCAACTAGATGGGTTTTGTAATGCTCCACAGAACCATCAGAACAGGTCTTGATCTTGTAAACCCAACAACACCCTATCACAGATTTACCAAGAGGAAAATCAACAAAGTCCCAAGTGTGAGTCTTGGCAAGAGCTTGCAATTCATCATCCATTACTTACTACTAAAGAGGATTAGAACTAGCCTCGCGATAAATACGGGGCTTATGTTGAGCAAGAATAATGGAAAAACAGTGATAATCACTAAGGTAAGGAGGAATATTCTTTACCCGGGTAGAAGGTTAAACAAGAGACTCAACAGAAGAAGAAGACTGAGAAAGATCAGAGACCGAAGAGCCAACAGGAGGTGCAGGATCAACCAACTGTGAATCCACAGGATAAACTATAACAGGAGGCACAACATGTGTGAAAGTATCAGGGACATGGACATTCTTAGGAGGGACATCAAGGACAGTGACAGCTTCAGGAAGTAGCTCAATAGTAGGATCAATAAAGTAAGGAGGAGTAGAAGGAGAGGATAGATGAAAAGAAGATAAGGATGAGAACATCTGGCGTTCCCAAAAGACAATATGGTGAGAAACACGAAAACGTTTAAACAGAGGATCCCAATATCGATAACCTTTGTGTTCAATCCCATAGCTCAAGAAGCAGTAAAGACGAGCTCGAGGCTCCAATTTGGTACACTCATGAGGCTGAAGTAAGACAAAACATGCACACCCAAAAACACGAAGAGAGTGATAATTAGGAGTTGTACCATACAGATGCTCATAGGGAGTGAGGTTACCACAGGGAGCTGAAGGTACACGGTTGATGGTGTAAGCAGCAGTAGGAGTAGCTTCACCCTAAAACTGTTCAGGGCAAGATGCAGAGATAAGAAAAGCACGGGGTAGTATCAAGAAGATGGCGATGTTTTCATTCAGCACGACCATTTTGTTGTGAAGTACTGGGACAAGAACGATAAGGAATAGTGCCATGCTCATGTAGAAAGGCAAGAAATGTCTTATCACAATATTCTGCAGCATTATCAGACTGAAAGACCTTGATATCACTAGACAATTGGGTTTTGATCATGCGAGCAAAATCATAATAGGTTTGTTGAAGTTCAGATCAATTTTGTAATAGATAAAGCCATGCATATCTAGAGAAATCATTAACAAATATAACAAATACTGGGAGCCTCCTATAGTAGAAGTGAGAGAGGGCCTCCAAATATCATAGTGAATCAAGTCAAAAGGGGCTAAAGAAATAGAAGCATTATTATTGAAGGATAAAGTCGGTTGTTTGGTAAGTTGGCAAGACTGACAATCAAAGTGTTCATTAGTGACAGAACCTAACACACCTTTAGACAAAAGAAAACGTAAATGACCTAAAGAAACATGACTTGAACGGGAGTGCCAAAGTCCAACAGATGAGGAAGTAACAACAGAAAAAAAAAGTTACATCAACAGTCAGAGTAAGAAGGTGAAGATGAACGAGCTGAAACAAGTGACCATGTTTACGGCTTATCCCAAGAATTTGTCCTGTCCGCGGATCTTGCACAACACAGCCAGTAGAAAAGAAAAGAACAGTAAGACCAAGATCATATAATTGACCAATAGAGATAAGATTGAGTATGAGTTTAGGAATGTAATAAGTATGAGGTAGTGCAAGAGTGGAAGTAGAGACATGAATAATATGATCGATAGACATAGATGACCCATCAGCAGTATAAATGACACGAAGAGCAGATACAGAAGATTTGGAAGAAAAAGCTGTCAAGTAAAAAGTCATATGATTTCTACACCCAGAGTCAAAGAACCACGAAGAAATACTTGAAGTGGCAGACAAGGTAGTAGAGGAGGGATTACTAGAGGCAGACATAAACTGTTGAAAGAGTGTAGAAATATCACTGACATTGATCATAGAGGAGGAGGAGGAGGAGGAGGAGGAGGAAGAGGAGGGAATAGTAGAATCCTGAGTAGTGACAGCAGCAGATTGAATGTGAGAATCTCTTCGAGAATGATTTTTAGGGAAATCAAAGAGAAAGTAACTAGGGGCACGCCGACGACAATGCCTGCAGATCCGAGTGGGGCAGGTAAGGAAGCGGTAGTCAATGGCATGACAGAATGTGTAGGCATTAGATCGGGAAATAGGACTTGAAAAGAACCCAAAAAGTTGAGTAGAACTACGAAAACCACTAGGAGCTTAAGAATTGCAAGAACCACCTGAAGAGTCTCGGAATCAAGAACTAGATGTGGCAAGAACGGTGTCCACAGGTGGTGGCCGAGTGAGGCCAAGACGAGTCTCCTCAGATAAGAGTTCAGAAATAGCCTGTTCCAAGGTAAGAAGAGGGCAACGATAGAGAAGAAAGACTCAAACAGGCTCGAATACATTAGTGAGAGCCATGAGGAACGTAATCAGGCGCTGTTAATCGTGGTAAAGGGCAAACTGAGCAGCATTAGCAGAGTATGTCCAAGTAGGCTCAGACGGAGTCAACTGGTTCCAAATAGTAGATATCTGAGCCAAAAAGTCATTAATATACTGGCCAGAATTAGATTCAGAAAGCCCGAATTAGTTAAGAGTTGGATAAAAATGGCCGAAAGACGGCTGGAGAGATGCCAGAGAGGACGACTAGAGTGACGTCGTAAATTCGCCGAAAGTTGGCTAGAAAGACGCCAGAAGTTGGCCAGAGATCGTTGGAAGTTGGCTGAAAAGTGGCTGGAAAGGCGCCAAAGGTTGGCCAAAAAGTTGCTGGAAGGTGGCCGAAGGTTGACCGAAAAGTCGTCGGAAGGTGGCCGGAGGTTGGCTGGAGAAGAAGAAGAGAACCTTAGGAGTTTTGATGTGAAAGATCCCTCGAAGGGCAAATACATAGCATACTTTTTTTTTGCTCTGATACCATATTAGAAAAGAAAGAGAGATATGCAAAAGAGAATATATTGCATTGAATGAGTTGGATGTATATAAAAGTCCTATATTTATAGTATAAAAGAATGGAAGAGAAGTGGTGATTAACTAATGTTGGATATGTGCAAACTAAGAACTATGCTAATATATATACTAAAATCCACTATAGTTTCAAAAAAGATGGTCAAAAAAATTATAATTAAATTTGAAGAATTTCATATTCAACACAAAGACAAACCCCATAGAATTGATGAATCAATCTCTCTCTATGTGTACGTACGTATCATTGTATCATTAAACATTAAAAACTATTATTTCATTACTATCTTATTCTCCCTCTCTTTTTTTTTTTGTCAGCTTTTCTTGGAGTGTGTACTTAAAAAAAAAAACAGAATAGTTTATAAAGTAACTAAGCTAAATAGAGAGTAATTGAATGGTTATTTGTCAAAAAATAAAACAATTAATTAAAATAAAAAATGTAATTTTCAAATATTTTGACTACCTGTAAGCCACCATGGCCGCCACCCTCCTCTCATTTTCTCTATACCAACAAACACACAGTCCAGCCGCTTTTCTCTCCACTATCCCTCTTATGTTCCCATTTTTTACACCATTATCACCACTGTGGCCACCATTATCACCATGGCTTTGATATGGCTATCAAAGCTGCACCTCCTTTTTTCTTCTTCACCATGTCCACCGTGAGCGGTGCTTTTTCGTATGTCCCCTCTTATGGAGCCTGGTTTCAATAGTCTCTAGTCATTTAAAAAAATATATATATTGCTATCACATCAATTTTTGATAAAATTGTTATATGAAAATTTTGTTTAGGTACCATTTTTTAAAGTGTCTCCAATGCCTAGTCACATCACGTGGTAGGACACAGACTCTCTTTATGGCTCAAATTTCGTGTTATGTTTCCTGGTCATGAGCTATGACTTACAAAGGAGGTAATTTGAGACTAGGACTCCACAAACGCATCAAATTCAACTACTTACTAGCATAGTTCTCCTGTTATGAGGTGTTGAGATGACTTTTAGGGGCTCACCTTTCAGAGATATTAAGCTAAAATTCTCTTAAGAAGCAAGTGGTCAATTTTGTGTGAGAGTAATCCCAAGTGACATAAGTTTTCCATCTAAGTGGACGAATCTCCTCAAATTCTTAAATTAAAAAGTCGAGATCAAATTTAGAATTAAATTCGTAGATTCAAATGATCAAATCTCTCAAACTATATATGTAAAACATATGGTAACTCATTTTCGATTGAGATTTTGCATAAAAATATATGTCACTAAGAAAAGAAAAGAAAAGGTTCCAGCTGTTACACCAAGAGATGGTAATGTAATTACTATTTTTTATATTAGATAAATAAAGTTTATTTATATAAATATATATATATATATATATATACTTATAAGTTTTATGTATAAGTAAATATATATAGATATTAAAATATAAGAATATGCGCTCTCTATGGATGCTTCCATTGTCGTGGTACTTTTACAAAGGATACTCTCCCTCTTTCAATAAATTATGGCTATTTATCTTTTAACTAAGCCCGCGTACATGAATCAAGAGTTTAGACCCTTTTAGTTCAAAGTTCATCGTTTTTTCACTTTGTTATCTCTAGGAATTTCTTATTTACTAGAGGGTCTCTAACGTTTGGGCACTTCTTATATGACAAACCTTACAATAGATAACGTATCCAATATACAAAGGAAAAATTATAACGAAAGTATACCTAAAACCATGAGTAATTCTTATATATATATATATTTCCCAATTTCATTACTTACTCATCACATCATCCCAAACTTAATGATTATCACCTATCAGCCTAAAACCATCTCCACCAACAATGTACTGAATCACTACTGATTAGCCGTATATAGGGTTGGCCAAGTCTGCCCCTAATAGGGTTTGGGACTGTAAATTACAGCGTATGGAAGGGTTTGAAATTATTTTTAGGCCCGATTATTTTGATCGACAAATCTAAGAATTTTATTTGAAGCCCGCTTGGCCCAAAGGGATATATACAAGTTTTTATGTATCATACATATTTATATTTACATTATCTAACATTATTCTTTTGGAAAAAAAATATCAATTAAAAAAACTAGTTACCAGATTTTAATTATTGATTTTCAATCAATAAAAAACCACATAAATCGACTACAACACTATTTTTGTTTTATTTGTGAAGTAAATATTTTTATTGAAAAATCAAGTTAAATGGGTGCGGGCTTTGGCTACATGATCTTTAATTTGGGACGGGCTTAAAATTTAAGTTTAGTTCCGATGTACTTTTATTATTATATTGTTGTATGGCATAGGTCTAGCCCATCCAAAGCCTGTATAGTTTACGCCTTTGTGGTGTATTTATTACCAACAACAACATTAAGCTAATTAGAAAGGACATGTCCTTGATAAATACTAGCTGAAAATAGTCAATTAAAAATCATATTTGGGCGGCGCAATTAGCCCAAATTTTTCCACAAAAACCAAAACATTTTTTTTCAAAACTCCCTCTCACAGTCCATCAGATGGAACAGGTGCTGAATTCGACAAACGTGTACGGTGTTGAAAGTAAGCTTTTAATTTGTCCGACCATTTCCACAGCCAACGTTGAAGTGTCTCTAATTCTATGAAATGACCTTCGAGACTAACCAATGAATGGTGTTCTCACCTATAGTTGAAGCAGCTCTAATTTGTGATCTTGCCAACTTTCCAGCCGAGCAAGGAAAAGTCCAGACTAGAGATAAAATTTTCTCTTCATAATGAAGATCATCACTTAATGAAGTAAACAATTGAGAATTTCTACCCACTCATATGAAGGGTTTTTTCCCCTTTTAAACAATTGAGAATTTCTACCCACTCATATGAAGGGTTTTTTCCCCTTTAAATTCAACTCGTTCATCAAAATAATAAGGTTGTTTAATTGTGACTTAGACGCCGTGATTTTGAATATAGAAACAACATCTCTAAACATGAAATTAGGCTGCATATATATGACCCTTCTTAGACAAGGGTGGGAGTTTTGTGCACTACCTTTTTTTTTTTCATTCCATTGACAAAGCCACACATAGACTGGGGGCTCCTCCCCCCTAATGTTAAAAAAGCCTCATAATATATAGTATAAATTCAGGTCCAAAAAAACTTACATAATAAATTAGATCCTTTAATATTAAAAGAATCATATATATAGTGTAGAATCAAGGGCCAAAAAAATTATACATAATAAAATGACCATTTGCCTATGTAATTTATATTGGAGGTCATTTTTGTTCATTATATATATAGCCTTATTTTTATTTCTTTTGTAGTTTGACTTGTATGACTCAATGCCTATGCTTACTTATTCCCAATTAATTTAGGTTTAGGGTAAAACTCTAGAAAAAAAAATAAAGCTATCTATTTCGTTTGGAGTCTATAGATTAACACTATCAGTGGCCTCCATTTTGTCGTGGCCTTTCCTAAGATGAAATTCTGGCTTTGTCACTGTTTCATTTAGCTTATTGGGTTCACACTAGGGTTAGGTTATTGCATGCTTAACTTTAAATTGTTGTTTAAAATTTCATGTATAATTGGAATGATAATGTACTCAAATTAATCACACTTGGATTCAAGGCTCAAACTACAAGAGTCTTCTGGATGGTCACCACCTCAACCCCCAAAGAGGAAATAGCTTACCCAGTTATGACCTTTGACAAAATAAGCTTCAAACTTCAACTAAAGTAGTGAAAATTTGAAATTTGGTACTAAATGGAAGTAAGAATCGAAGGGTGTGGAAATGGGTTGCACGCGGATTCATTAAAGTCAAGGATTCAGAGCTCATGCAGTTTTTGTGTATGTGTATACTATATACGGATTCACATACAAAAGGGATGGAAGTAAAACAAAGGCAATTGCAAGCCAGTCAATGCCCTCTTGAATATAATCTAGATGAATTATATTCAATATTTTAATTATCTAAATTGAAAATTCATTGTGTTTGATTGAAATTTGATGTGGGAATGCATAGAGTTCACTACTAGCTGCACTGATGTTACCATGAGATTTACTTAGATGGTTCAAATTAATTCCATTTCATAATCTTGGGGTTCTTGACTCCCTGCACTTTGCATAATATATAAAGTGAAACAGTGTTGTTATTGGCTTGTTCTTGGCTAGCCATTTTTGAAATCTTGACAAGTCTAAAATTTTGCAGATATTGATTGATAAAAGTAAGATATAAAAATTGAGAAATTGGTGGATTCAACTTTCTTTTTTCCTTTCCTTTTGTTTAGGATTGCGGAAGAAACTCGGCCAAGAAGTTGGCCAACAACATTTTGTGAAACCGAAGAAATTTGGACTAAATGGAAATTTCAAAGTTCCTCTTCAGAACACCTTCATATTTGAATTAGCTCAGAGAATTATCAGTTTGCAGCCCCAAGAATTTCTCCATTAACAGATTTTGGCATTGCTGATAGATCTTGCTCATATATGTCTATTTGTCTCATCACTCATAGCATCATGCAGTAAACAGACAAATAGACATATCTTAACCCTAATATATACGCACGTCATATATATATAAATCAACAGTTCCCAAACTTCATGAATCATGCCAAAATAATGTTATGCAGCAGTCAGTGAAATGTTGCTACTTCAATGAATTCGTTAGCAACTTTGCTTTAATTAAAGGTGTCTTCTTCAGCAACCGTATTAGGCTAAGATTAAGAATGCCTTGATATGGAAAACCCTAAAAATCAACTTCTTTTGCAAAAGAGAAACATTGGCTGATACAGTTAGCCATTGTTGCACGAATTGCTTCCACAAAAATAAAAACAGGTTTGAAAACGAAAACAGGTTTCAAACACATCACATCTATCACAAATAATTATCGCAAAGTCAAGTACTAATTAAATATGATTTACATGTCTTAATTAGGGAAAGTGAAGGGATCTTATATATATAAGTCGGTTTGGAAGTATTGTCAGTTTTTTTGGTTGTGTATCATAGGTGTGTGTTTTTATTTTTTATTTTTTATGGTCTGTGATGGCATTTATAGGTTATCGTTCTGCTAACAATATCAGGCCAATGTTTTGGAAACAGAGAATACATCTATTTTAGTGTTTTTTTTTGTTTTTTATTTTAAAAAAATACAAAACAAAAACAAAAAGCATTTACCAAACGGAAAATAACATTGCAAGCAATTCGATTAGAAGAATTTACATTGGAAGCAATAGTAGTTTCTTTTAATTAGGACCATGGAAACAATATATAATTAACAAACAATCACCCAGCAAACAATCATATTGGTGGTGATCACTAGCTAAGAGTCTTTGTTGGCTCAATTTGCTTCCACAAACACTCAAATAATAATTCAATCATGTCTCTCTCAACCCAAAACATGCAAAACAAAGCACAACATTTAGCCGTAATTTATTTGTTTTGTGCTGTTTTGACAATCATCCATATACTATATTTTGAAGATCAATAAAATTGCCTTTGTTAGTTTTCAATTCTCTATGTTTTCGTGTTCTTTGCTTTCATAAAAACTACCAAAAACATGTAGCATCATGAAATATTTCAAATACTTCTCCATCAACTGGAAATTATTGTAGTTCTAGTTACGTACGTACAATACTGTAGTTGTTAGCGAGTCTAGCTAAGTGGCCGGAGGTTCTCTTTGATATATACCACAACACTGCACAATAAAAGTCAGTCATCGTCTCTGATTTTCCATGCAAATGAAGATTATTATGCTGGTCATTAATAGAAGCCATGTGTTTGAATTTGCTTTCCTCTTCAACCCCCAAACAAAATTTTCAGCCACATCTATTACTAGATAAGTGTCCAACTTGATTTACCGCAATACGTGTATGGTGTTAAAGAGGGTTGTCCTCATAGAAATTGATAGCAGACAACAGAATGTTAACCGAGAGAGAGAGAGAGAGAGAGAGAGAGAGAGAGAGAGAGAGAGAGAGAGAGAGAGAGAGAGAGAGAGAAGGCTAAGGATGATGATGTAAATGTCTATTCATGTATGAATGAGGCTAAGCCACACACCGTTACACCGGCTCACGTAGCCAACAATGCAATGTCATAGCCAATGTTCCATAGCTATTTTGCTCTTCTCACGGTCCAAATGTATTTTGGGTGATTAATTCTTTGTGGTGTTTAGGACTTCCAAATTAGTACGTTCTTTTGAAAATTATTGTGCTTACCGACCTTTTGAAAAATGATCTCGTCTTATAACAAAATCTTGACCTATGCCTTATCGCTTGTCTTGTACATAATCATCTTAACAAATTGGGCATTCTACAATTCATAAGGAAAAAATGGTAAAGATTATAAAGATGCTGCATGTAAGAAGGCATGGAAAAAGTTCGTGTATCGCGTCATTGTATCATTCCAAATTTTCAATATATTTTGGGAAATCGAGATTCTGGGAATGGTCCAGGCATCATCCAAAATGCTTGAGAATTATTAAGTTTATTTTTTGTTCGATAAAGATTTATGAAATTTGTTTGGTAATCTTTAATTCTTTGTTCTCTAGATATTCTTCGCTATCATATTCTTACATCCAAGGAAATCCCGAAACAAAATCATCAAATTACACCTAGTTTGTGGTAATTTTCTGTTTATGTGGACATAGTTTTTCTTTAACAAGCTAAGAATCTGAAACTAGTTTGTAGTGTAAGTGAGCATTATCAACACTAAGGACCACCAAAAAAATAGGTATCATTCCTACAAAACAACACTTCAAATACTTCTCCATCAACTAGAAAATGATAGTAGTTTCTAGGCTTCTAGCTACATCACTACGTACGTACAGTGTACTTGTTAGAAAGTCTAGTTAAGTGGCCAGAGGTTCCCTTCGATAAATACCACAGAACTGCAGAATAAAAGTCAATCATCATCTCTGATTTTCCATGCAAATTAAGGTCATTATTCTGGTCATTAATAGAAGTCTTAGTGTTTGAATTTGCTTCCATCTTCACCTCTCTAACAAAAACTTCAGCCACACCAGTACCATCACTCTGAATATATATGTGTGTGTGTGTGTGTGTATTTCAGGTCAAGTCCAAGTTGATTTACGTGTATGGAGTTAAAGAGGGTGTCATGAGAGAGAGAGAGAGAGTAGGTGAAGGATGATAATGTCGATGCCTTATAATGTATGAACAAGGCTAAGCCACACAACTAGCCAACAATGTTGTCCCAAGGGCAATATCATAGTAAATAGCAATGTCCCACCAGAGAGCGATGTTTTGCTTTTGTCATGGTCATAATTTAGTAAGGGTGATTAATTTCTTTGTGGTGTTTAAGACTTCCAAATCAGTGACGATCTCTTGAAAATGACTGTGCTTACGCCTAACTCAAAGATCTGTTGAAAAATGATCTTTTGTCTCATAACGGAATCTTAAACATAATTAGCACGCCTTACACGTAATCGTCTTAACAAGTTCGGCATTCTATAAAGAAAAGTAGAATTCTAGCTTGTTCAGCTTTCATCAGGAATTTAAAGTTTAGAGAAAATGAAAAGAATGAATTCTCACTTGAAAATGACACAAAAAGGGTACGGGTCTATTTGAAAGTGCTGTCAATTTTTGTTTTTTCTTGTCTGTTTCTGTTTTTTGTTTTTTATGATCTAATGATGTGATTTATAGGTTACCGTTCTGCTAAAAGTATTATATCAATGTTATAGAATCAAAAAATACATCTATTTTAGTATTTTTTTTATGTTTTCATTTTTGAAAAAACAAAAAAGAAAACCAAACACACCCGTATGAGCTGAGACAATGGTGTTTACATTGCCGTTAAAACATATTAGGGTATCATTTTCTTTTCTCAATCTCAACGTAAACAACAAAGAAGGGTTGTTATATTTGATAATTATCAGTTTATTCTTACACATCAAACTAATTAAGCTCCTAGTCCAAATTAATGGTTTCAAGCTTGCACTTTAATGAGAAGGGAAGACCTAGGCTCTATTTGGATGATTTTGAGGTTAAACTTTATAGAACTATACGAAGACCAGGTTAGTTATTAGAGACGGATTGATGATTTTCTAAGGAATCATGGAGAACTGAATAACGGTAAGAGTTAAAATTCTTGTCTGAGTAGAATCTTTCATGTAAAGCTTCCAAGTAATTTATATTCACCGTGTATTTTCAAATCCATCAATTCAAAACACTCCTTCAATTAGTAATGCCAAATCCATTAATTTCTAATCCATAAATCCAAATGCAACCTTAATTTCAATTAATTCATCATTTTGCAACGAAGATGAACTCTAATCAAGCAAGAAGATGGAAATTTTTTTATAGCTATTCATATCACTTGCGCTCCTTCATATTCAAAATCGAGTTATGTGTAATTAGCTCTAGTTGGATCCGATTGTCACATGCGAAATTTCAAATGGTCAATCCATTAAGAACAATAATGCACTCAAAATTAATCACGCATGGGTCCAAAGATCAAGCTACAAAGTCTCTTCTGGATGGCTACAAGTTAACAACCCCCACCCCTCAATTGACACACCACCTCCGAAGGGGATCAATGGCTTACCAATTATCAGATTTTCCAAAAGAATGCTTCAACCTTTGTAATTAAACTATTTCATTAATGCCCCGAAGCCGGTCAGACTAGTGGGCCAAATTTTGAAATTTGTTGCTAAGATAGGCGAGAAGGGTCAGACTGGACTGCCAAAAATTTGAAATTTGTTGCTAACATAAGTGAGAAGCATAGGGTGATGAAATAGGTTACATGTAAATCGGTAATAGTCAAAGAAGAAATCAGAGGTATTCCAAACGCGTGGGTGTTTATGTTTCACATCTTAAAGGATGGAGCTAAGTAACCGATTTGAAAAGCGAGTGCATGAGGGGAGGAGAGCGTGAGCTGAAATTAGTAAAAATATGTCAAGAGTAGGAATATCTTTAGAGCGTGTGTATGTATATAACAATATATTTAAATGTAAACAGATAGACAAACGTATATTTATATAAATATCCGTTAATGCTTCTATGCATAAATTTCTTCAAAAGATACCTAAATTTACAGTATTTACAATGAATAAAAGAATCACAATAATTACCTAATCATTTTTTTTTACCTTAGTTACGAAAGTTCTTGTGTAAAATCTCAATAAAAAAAATTGTGTTACTTTGTGTTTTAAAATCATAAAAATACACTTGGCAACTAACTATTAGTTCAAATTAAAATTCAAGAATTTAACTATGTAAGTTCGATGACTTGACCATTAGTGTTTGCAGGTATAAAAAAGATTTCTTCTCATTTTGCCAATACGAGGACTAGAACAAGTTTGTCCACTTGATTTAAAGGATTAGGCCACTCAGGGATAGAAGTAAAACAAAGGCAATTAGACGGGGCAGAAATTTGCATTCGCCGGTCTCTCTCTCTCTCTTCCTCTTCTGTGCGTGAATATTGTCAAATTGATTCATGAATAACCTTTGGCATAATGTTGGTCACTATGCCAACAAATGTCTTACGAAAAAGAAGTTAGATTAACTTCAAATCGATGAACAGCTAAAAGATATTTTAGCTAAATTATTTCTGAATAGTGAAAGTGAGCTTGATGACTCTGCATCTGAAAAGTCTGAGTCATATGAGTTAGATTAGATTCAAGATCAAATTCAAAATGATAATATTTCATTTTTTAGTGATACTGACCCAAACAAGAAAGCTTTTTATTCTGGCAATTGTAATTATTATAAAGCCATAGTTGATATGCATGGTTTAAGTATTAATATGCTTACTCAAGATCAAGAAATGATCATAAAAATTTTAGATCAAATTCTTGATACAACAATGAAAGTTCATATGATTGAAAATTATCTGAAATAGGTTAAGAAACAGGATGATATTCCAAAAAATTCTAATGCTTATAGCATGATTGAAGTTATGAAACGACTTCAACATCAACAGAAGAAACCTGTTACTTTACAAGATTTGAAAACTGAAATTAATCAGTTAAAAGTAGAGATTAAATCTCTAAAAAAGGAGAATTTAAGTTTAACTTCTAGGGTTAATAATTTAGAACTAGGCAGACAGATTAATAGTTCATCTGAATCATCTCAGTCTTCTCTTCCTCAATATTTGGCTATTTTAGATCAAGTCACTTCTCAAAAATGGTATATCAAGATCACTTTATTCATTCATAATGAATTATTAATAGAAAACCTTACTACCTTGGTTGACAGCGATGCCGATTTGAACTGTGTTCAAGAAAGGTTAATTCCAACCCAATATTTTGAGAAGACAAAGCATTCTTTAACTTCTGCTAGTGGCAATAAACTTGAAATACAGTATAAAATTACTGATACTCATATCTGTAATCAAGAAGTGTGTATTCCATCAACATTTCTACTTGTCAAAAATTTACAACACCATGTTATACTTGGTATACCTTTCTTGCATAGTATTATACCTATTGAAAAAATAGATTCAACAGGTATTTATACAAAGATTAACAATCAACAGATTGTTTTCCAGTTTATAATTGATCCTCAAACTAGATATCTAAATGAAGTAAAAAATATCTTGTTCGCTAAAGAAAATCAAATAAATTTTTTTAAACAAGAAATTTCTATATGCAATATTGCTGAATCCTTAGTTAAATCTAAGATTCAAGATAAAATCAAATTGATTGAAAAAAATTTTTTTAGTGAAATTTGTAATGATCATCCTAATGCCTCTAGGATAGAAAGAAGGATATTGTCTTTCTTCCTTATGAAAATGATTTTTCTGATAGACAAATACCAACAAGAGCTTGACCTTGTCAAATAAATCAAGAATATCTTGAACTGTGTAAAAAGAAAATTGCTTCTTTACTTGAGAAAAAACTCATTAGAAAATCATATTCTCTTTGGAGTTGTACAAGATTTTATGTCTACAAAAATGCTGAAATTGAAAGGAGAGTTCCTCGTTTAGTTATAAATTACAAACCCTTTAATAAAGTGTCAAAATGGATTAGGTATCCTATACATAATAAAAAGGATTTACTTGATCGCCTTCATAAGGCTTTAATATTTTCTAAATTTGATTTAAAATCTGGATATTGGCAAATTTAAGTTGCTGAATCTGATAGATACAAAACTGCTTTTACTGTTCTCATAGGGCATTATGAATGGAATGTTATGTCTTTTGGTTTGAAAAATGATCCTTCTGAATTTCAGAATATTATGAATGATATTTTCATTCCCTATACCGATTTTATTCTTGTATATATTGATGATATTATGATATTTTCTCAAAATTTGGAACAACATTTTCGTCATTTAGAGACTTTTAGAAAAATAATCTTACATAATGGATTAGTTATATCTGTTCCTAAAATGAAACTATTTCAAACCACTGTTCGTTTTTTGCGTCATAATATCCACCAGGGACAAATTGTTCCTATTACACGTAGTATGGTGTTTGCTTCTAAATTTCTTGATGAAATATGAGATAAAACTCAATTACAAAGATTTTTAGGAAATCTAAATTATATTAATCCCTATTACAAAAATCTTGCAAAAGACTCTGCTATCTTATATCATAGATTAAAGAAAAATCCTTCTCCATGGACGCTAGATCATACTTTGGCAGTTCAAATAATTAAATCTAAGGTTAAAAACATTCCATATTTAACTCTAGCTAATCCTGCATGGTTTAAAATTGTGCAAACTGATGCTAGTAATATTGGTTATGGTGGTATTCTTACTCAGGTAATACATAATACCAAAAAGCAAATCTTGATAAGATATGCTTCAGGAAAATGAAATTCTGCGCAATCTAAATATGATGCTGTTAAAAAAGAATTTCTTTCTATTGTTAAATGCATATCTAAATTTCAAGATGATTTATTAAATCAAAAATTCCTGTTAAAAACAGATTGTCAAGCTGTAAAATATATTTTCAGCAACGATGTTAAACACGATGCATCTAAGCATATAATTGCTAGATGACAAACACAACTATCTGTGTTTGACTTTGATATTATGTATATCAAAGGAAAGGATAATTCTCTTCCTGATTTCTTGACTCGAGAATTGTTACAGGAATGAATCCCTATGATCGTGGAAAAGGATGGGAATATAACCCCAACCGAGGTTGTGGCAGGGGAAATAACCCCTCAAAATGTCGTGATTCTAACCAAGCCTCATCATCTGGAATGAAATCAGACAACGACAAAGTCATAGTTATATCTGTGAATGATCCCCTCTATGCTAAGGTGCAACAATTTATTGCATAAGAAGACCAATCTAGTGGTTCTCAACAAGGTACCTCTGACCTTGAAGCATCATATGCTCAAATGGTGAAATCCCCATCACATTCTCTAACTCCTATTCAGATTCCCTATATAGATCATATTCTGTATTTAGAATTTATTGATAGGCAATGGAAAAATGATCCATGGTATCTCATGAAAAAATATTTTCACACATTTTCTTATTCATTTGGAAGCCAAGAATTTAGAATGGCTATGCAAAAAATTTTGAAAATTACAGACTTCTGTGATTTTACAAATTTCTATTCCAATATGACTAGTAAAACTAGCCTTATCAATTTTTCGAAATGTTATATCAAGAAAATTATTTTCCCTCATGAATGGGGATTACTTCCTCATAATGAAAAACAATTTATTTTACATGATCACCCCCATACTTATAATTATTGGGATCATGTTCAAACGTTCACTTGAGCCTTTTTCTATGAAAACCTAAAATGAAAACATAATTGGTGGATCATGTTGTCTAAGAACAATTGGGCTTGTGGGCTGCCTATTCGCCCCAAATTAACAAAATGGACCTAGCCCTTTATATGGATGGATCCAATCTTTTACATTTTTTCAGTGAATTTGGCATACCCTGGATTTGGGCCTGGACTCCTATTGTGAAAAAAGACCAGGATAATTTACTTTGTCTCTATAGATAATTCCATGTTGGTTGGTGGAACAAGATGGATAAAGAACTGGACAAAACTATAGCAGAAATAGCTGCTGTTGTAAAAGATTATCAACAAGAATTTGAGTTCCAAATATCTCAAATCCTATCCTTTTACATCCAAATTGGATATTATGAAAAATGCATTAAAAATGCAAAATCCTCTTATGAAGGATAAAGAATTGATATATGAATGTCTCTGACAATTAAAAGGAGAATTTTTGGTCACATGCAAATCTGACTCAGATTCCGATGAAGAGATGCAATCTCAATCATCTCAACACACCTGTCTAGCAGGAGAATTTCAAGATCCCTATGAGGAGGATTCGGATCCTACTCCAACTACAAAAGATCTTTTTGATGCCATGCTTGAAATAATGGCAAAGAAAAAGACAAGAAAACCTCGTTTTCAAGCCTCGTCAAATAAGGATAAGGACGACAAAAAGTAGCCATCTCATGTGAAGGAATATCTTCACTTTAAAGTTGTCACGCTACACAACAAGAAGGTATCTTACATTAGACGCAAATGGCCAACCGACCCCAACTCATCTGGACCCCACTCCATTATGTATTATTACTTTTATAATGCTTTCATAAAGCATTTTTTGACTTTTGTAAAAAGTTGTCTCCAGACTTGTAACTAAAATTTTGGATTCCGGAATAGTTTCTTTCCTTTGTGTATAAAAGGGATCCTTCACCCTTGTTGAAGGCATTCGCAATCTCTTCTATCTCTTATTAATAAATTTCTTACTCAAAAATTCTGTTTTCTTTTTGCTCTCTTTGGTAAGCTTATATTTGTCTTTCCTTGACAATTTTTTTTTTTTTTTTTTTTTTTTTATCTTTGATTACTTTGTTTTATCTCTTTATATCTCTGTTTATTCTGACTTATATCTCTCTATATCTCTGTTTATTCCTGGGCGTAATTGGTATCAGAGCCATGTCTCTGTGCATGGCAACGTAAGTAGTCATATGTAATTCTGCGTATAAAGTATGTATATACGGTTTATATGAATCATTGTTACTATTTTCTTCTTCTCCATTGCTCAAACAAGTGGTACAGTACCCAAGTCGCGCCTGGTTTTGTTATTCCTTAACTTATACTCGCGCAAAGGGTTGGAATTGGGATGTGCCTTTAAGTCGTTGACAACTGTGTTTGTTTGATCAATGGACAGTAGCTTGGAAATGCTAATGATTTGTCATATCTGTCATCTATCTGTATTTTATACAAGGAATTACATACTCCTTTCCCCATGATGAACCATTTTCATCGATCATCTTCTTCTAAAAAGATGATTAAAGCAGCTGAGGTAAATGAATACTCAAATCAATTGGAAGCTCTTAATAAATGGGTTATGCCCTCTGTTCAACCCTCATCTATCTATAAGATAGGTATTTTCGACCTTAAAGGTGTAAAAACTGTTAAAACAGTTGAACAAACTATAAGTCCACAATTTAAAGAACAGACAATCCAACTTTTGGATTCTATGGATATCATAAGATACCAACATGAATATAATTTTTTACGTATAGGGCTTATACAAGTTGCCTTTAAACCTCTTACCTTATGTGGTTTACCAGCTAATTTCTTAGCAGTTCTTCGAGATGCTAGATGTCTCGATTGGAAATCTTCCCTTATGGGAATTATGCAATCTAGTGTTGCTCATGGACCGGTATACTTTAATGTCTACACTAATCTGCAATTATCTCTTACAGATGCCAATCTATTGGACGCTGTAAATTTGAATACTAAACTTCATGGTTATAACTTTAAACCAGGATCTAAGCCACTATGTCTCAGTTATAGAATTTATTTTAAGGCTCTTCATACACTACTCCTAATTGTAAGTTATTCAATCCCTCTGGCAGTACTGTTGTAATTGAATCTAATCTTCTTAGCTCTAATATAGCTACTAATCGTCAAATTATATGGGATGAAGTTTAATTCCGAGAAACTTGGCAGCTTCAAGAGGCTGTTCCACCTGCTCCTTTGATCCAAGAGGAAGTGGATCAAATTATTCAAACCCCTAAAGGAGATATAGAGGTAAGATTTACTTCTGGTTCTTCACAAGGATCGAGATCACTATCTCTTTCCAAATCTTCTTCTACTAGATCTCTACTTCCTCCTTATAAGATTTCTCTTCCAGAAACTTCTAGGACTTCTATTTCTCGTCTTTCTGAGACTATTGAGTTTGTTAGAATTTCTAATCAAAAAATTCCTCATGGAATTCCTAAACCTACAGTAGATATAACTACTGCCTTTTAAATGGATTTTCGTCTTTAATGGATTTAAGCCCAAGAAGTCCATTTAGAGCAATCCTTAATAAGAAATTATTTCAACTATATTATAAATCTTTTTGTAACTGGTATTTTTCTAGTTTCAGCCCTACTGAATTAGAAAATTATAAAAATCAATATTTTGAACATTTAAGCCATACTCAACAACTAGAACATTTTGTACCATGGTTTCTTCAATATTATGTGGACACTTATTCCATACACATGCTTGAAGAAAAAACATGGATGACAGATTCTGAATCTGTTATTCATTTTATTTTTCCTCCTACAGAACCTTTAAAAGTCATCAGTTCCTCAACTTCGCAGGTTCTAGAAACTAATGCTTATGTTAAACTATCTTTGGTTGACAAAGTGTCTATCACTATGAAGGATTTAAATCAAGCTTTTAAACAAAGCAATTATACAAATTTATATTTACAAACAATTGGTCAACAATTGTTACATATAGATCATAAGCTAGATCAATTACATACAAAATGTTCTCAGATGAAATTTCAAGAAGTTAAACCTTCAAAGGAAGCTAAAGCTACTTTACAACCTCCTTTAGACATTAAAGGATTTAAACTTGAATCTACAGATGAATTTGTTTCTGTATTAGAAAGGAAATTAAATTCTTTTCAAATTTCTACCCTTTCTGTTAAATCAGAATATATTTCTGATGATCCAGATATTTCTGATCCAGATCAAAATGAAATTAATAAAATTGTGGCTGAACCTAGGCGTTTAGAAAATTTATATTATAAACGACCCACTTTACAAGATGTATTATTTGAAGAAAATGATAATTTTATTCAAAATAATTATCAAGAAAATTCCATTTATGAATGAAATCTTGATGGTCTTGCAGACAAATAGATATTTGACATGTGTCATCGTATCTGTACGTATAGTACTATTTGTAAACAGTGTGGTAATACTGATAAAGCTATTGCCCAAATGATAATTAGTGGGTTCACTGGTACCATCAAAGGATGGTGGGATAATTATTTAACCCCAACTGCTAAATCTGAAATTTTAGATGCCGTCAAACAGGAACCTACTCCTACCCCTAATGATCCTCATCAGGTTACTATTACGAAACAATCAGTTTATACACTGATTTTAGCTATCTGTGAGTATTTTACTGGAAGATATTTTAGTAATAATGAAAATATTAGGACACTCTTTCAAAATCTTAGATGTCCTACCCTTATCCATTTTAGATGGTATAAAGATGTATTTCTTAGTCGTGTTATGCAACTTCCCGATGCTAATAGTGATCATTGGAAATCTAAATTCATTGATAGTCTTCTTTTTTTTTTTCTTTGCCATTATTTCAAGCATGGCATCAAAAAAATCTTTTGTAGTTGGAGTAGGATCCAAATCCTCCTCATAGGGATCTTGAGATTCTCCTGTTAGACAGGTGTGCTGAGATGATTGGGATTGCATCTCTACATCGGAATCTGAGTTAGATTTGAATATGGCTAAAAATTCTCCTTTTAATTGTCAGAGACATTCATACATCAATTCTTTATCTTTCATAAGAGAATTTTATATTTTTAATACATTTTTCATAATATTCAATTTAAATGTAAAAAGATAGGATTGAGATCTTTGAAACTCAAATCAGTGAAGATCTCTTGAAAATGACTGTGCTTACCTAACTCAAAGATCTGTTGAAAAATGATCTTTTGTCTCATAACGGAATCTTACACATAATAAGCACGAAAATGACTGTGCTTACCTAACTCAAAGATCTGTTGAAAAATGATCTTTTGTCTCATAACGGAATCTTACACATAATAAGCAAGACTTAGACGTAATCGTCTTAACGAGTTCGGCATTCTATAAAGAAAAGTAGAATTCTAGGTTATTCAGCTTTCATCAGGAATTTAGAGTTCAGAGAAAATGAAAAGAATGAATTCTCACTTCAGAATCACACAGAAAGGGTACAAATTTTCATACGAGCTGAGACAATGGTGTTTACATTGCCGTTAAAACATATTAGGGTATCATTTTCTTTTCTCAATCTCAACGTAAACAACAAAGAAGGGTTGTTATATTTGATAATTATCAGTTTATTCTTACACATCAAACTAATTAAGTTCCTAGTCCAAATTAATGGTTTCAAGCTTGCACTTTAATGAGAAGGGAAGACCTAGGCTCTATTTGGATGATTTTGAGGTTAAACTTTATAGAACTATACGAAGACCAGGTTAGTTATTAGAGACGGATTGATGATTTTCTAAGGAATCATGGAGAACTGAATAACGGTAAGAGTTAAAATTCTTGTCTGAGTAGAATCTTTCATGTAAAGCTTCCAAGTAATTTATATTCACCGTGTATTTTCAAATCCATCAATTCAAAACACTCCTTCAATTAGTAATGCCAAATCCATTAATTTCTAATCCATAAATCCAAATGCAACCTTAATTTCAATTAATTCATCATTTTGCAACGAAGATGAACTCTAATCAAGCAAGAAGATGGAAATTTTTTTATAGCTATTCATATCACTTGCGCTCCTTCATATTCAAAATCGAGTTATGTGTAATTAGCTCTAGTTGGATCCGATTGTCACATGCGAAATTTCAAATGGTCAATCCATTAAGAACAATAATGCACTCAAAATTAATCACACATGGGTCCAAAGATCAAGCTACAAAGTCTCTTCTGGATGGCTACAAGTTAACAACCCCCACCCCTCAATTGACACACCACCTCCGAAGGGATATCAATGGCTTACCAATTATCAGATTTGCCAAAAGAATGCTTCAACCAGTGTAACTTTTTCATTAATGCCCCGAAGCCGGTCAGACTAGTCTGCCAAATTTTGAAATTTGTTGCTAAGAGAGGGGAGAAGGGTCAGACTAGACTGCCAAAAATTTGAAATTTGCTGCTAACATAAGTGAGAAACATAGGGTGATGAAATAGGTTACATGTAAATCGGTAATAGTCAAAGAAGAAATCAGAGGTATTCCAAACGCGTGGGTGTTTATGTTTCACATCTTAAAGGATGGAGCTAATTAACCGATTTGAAAAGCGAGTGCATGAGTGGGAGGAGAGCGTGAGCTGAAATTAGTAAAAATATGTCAAGAGTAGGAATATCTTTAGAGCGTGTGTATGTATATAACAATATATTTAAATGTAAACAGATAGACAAACGTATATTTATATAAATATCCGTTAATGCTTCTATGCATAAATTTTTTCAAAAGATACCTAAATTTACAGTATTTACAATGAATAAAAGAATCACAATAATTACCTAATCATTTTTTTTTACCTTAGTTACGAAAGTTCTTGTGTAAAATCTCAATAAAAAAAATTTTGTTACTTTGTGTTTTAAAATCATAAAAATACATTTGGCAACTAACTATTAGTTCAAATTAAAATTCAAGAATTTAACTCTGTAAGTTCGATGACTTGACCATTAGTGTTTGCAGCTATAAAAAAGATTTCTTCTCATTTTGCCAATACGAGGACTAGAACAAGTTTGTCCACTTGATTTAAAGGATTAGGCCACTCAGGGATAGAAGTAAAACAAAGGCAATTAGACGGGGCAGAAATTTGCATTCGCCGGTCTCTCTCTCTCTCTTCCTCTTCTGTGCGTGAATATTGTCAAATTGATTCATGAATAACCTTTGGCATAATGTTGTTCACTATGCCAACAAATGTCTTACGAAAAAGAAGTTAGATTAACTTCAAATTGATGAATAGCTAAAAGATATTTTAGCTAAATTATTTTTGAATAGTGAAAGTGAGCCTGATGACTCTGCATCTGAAAAGTCTGAGTCATATGAGTTAGATTAGATTCAAGATCAAATTCAGAATGATGATATTTCATTTTCTAGTGATACTGACCTAGACAAGAAAGCTTCTTATTCTAGCAATTGTAAATATTATAAAGCCATAGTTGATATGCATAGTTTAAGTATTAATATGCTTACTCAAGATCAAGAAATGATCATAATAATTTTAGATCAAATTCCTGATACAACAACGAAAGTTCATATGATTGAAAATTATTTGAAATAGGTTAAGAAACAGGATGATATTCCAAAAAATTCTAATGCTTATAGCATGACTGAAGTTATGAAACGACTTCAACATCAACAAGAGAATTTGTTACTTTACAAGATTTGAAAACTGAAATTAATCAATTAAAAGTAGAGATTAAATCTCTAAAAAAGGAGAATTTAAGTTTAACTTCTAGGGTTAATAATTTAGAATTAGGCAGACAGATTAATAGTTCATCTGAATCATCTCAGTCTTCTCTTCCCCAATATTTGGCTATTTTAGATCAAGTCACTTCTCAAAAATGGTATATCAAGATCACTTTATTCATTCATAATGAATTATTAATAGAAAACCTTACTACCTTGGTTGACAGCGGTGCCGATTTGAACTGTGTTCAAGAAAGGTTAATTCCAACCCAATATTTTGAGAAGACAAAGCATTCTTTAACTTCTGCTAGCGGCAATAAACTTGAAATACAGTATAAAATTATTGATACTCATATCTATAATCAAGAAGTGTGTATTCCATCAACATTTCTACTTGTCAAAAATTTACAACACCATGTTATACTTGGTATACCTTTCTTCCATAGTATTATGCCTATTGAAAAAATAAATTCAACAGGTATTTATACAAAGATTAACAATCAACAAATTGTTTTCCAGTTTATAATTGATCCTCAAACTAGATATCTGAATGAAGTAAAAAATATCTTGTTCGCTAAAGAAAATCAAATAAATTTTCTTAAACAAGAAATTTCTATATGGAATATTGCTGAATCCTTAGTTAAATCTAAGATTCAAGATAAAATCAAATTGATTGAAAAACAATTTTTTAGTGAAATTTGTAATGATCATCCTAATGCCTTCTGGGATAGAAAGAAGTATATTGTCTTTCTTCCTTATGAAAATGATTTTTTTGATAGACAAATACCAACAAGAGCTTGACCTTGTCAAATGAATCAAGAATATCTTGAACTGTGTAAAAAGGAAATTGCTTCTTTACTTGAGAAAAAACTCATTAGAAAATCATATTCTCCTTGGAGTTGTACAAGATTTTATGTCTACAAAAATGCTGAAATTGAAATGGGAGTTCCTCGTTTAGTTATAAATTACAAACCTCTTAATAAAGTGTTAAAATGGATTAAGTATCCTATACCTAATAAAAAGGATTTACTTGATCGCCTTCATTAGGCTTTAATATTTTCTAAATTTGATTTAAAATTTGGATATTGGCAAATTTAAGTTGCTGAATCTGATAGATACAAAACTGCTTTTACTGTTCTCATAGGGCATTATGAATGGAATGTTATGTCTTTTGGTTTGAAAAATGCTCCTTTTGAATTTCAGAATATTATGAATGATATTTTCATTCCCTATACTGATTTTATTCTTGTATATATTGATGATATTATGATATTTTCTCAAAATTTGGAACAACATTTTCGTCATTTAGAGACTTTTAGAAAAATAATCTTACATAATGGATTAGTTATATCTGCTTCTAAAATGAAACTATTTCAAACCACTGTTCGTTTTTTGCATCATAATATCCACCAAGGACAAATTGTTCCTATTACACGTAGTATAGAGTTTGCTTCTAAATTTCTTGATGAAATATTAGATAAAACTCAATTACAAAGATTTTTAGGAAGTCTAAATTATATTAATCCCTATTACAAAAATCTTGCAAAAGACTCTGCTATCTTATATGATAGATTAAAGAAAAATCCTTCTTCATGACACTAGATCATACTTTGGCAGTTCAAATAATTAAATCTAAGGTTAAAAACCTTCCATGTTTAACTCTAGCTAATCCTGCATGGTTTAAAATTGTGTAAACTGATGCTAGTAATATTGGTTATGGTGGTATTCTTACTCAGGTAATACATAATACCAAAAAGCAAATCTTGATAAGATATGCTTCAAGAAAATGAAATTCTGCGCAATCTAAATATGCTGTTGTTAAAAAAGAACTTCTTTCTATTGTTAAATGCATATCTAAATTTCAAGATGATTTATTAAATCAAAAATTCTTATTAAAAACATATTGTCAAGCTGTAAAATATATTTTCAGCAACGAGGTTAAACACGATGCATCTAAGCATATAATTGCTAGATGACAAACACAACTATCTGTGTTTGACTTTGATATTATGTATATCAAAGGAAAGGATAATTCTCTTCCTGATTTCTTGACTCGAGAATTGTTACAGGAATGAATCCCTATAACCGTGGAAAAGGATGGGGATATAACCCCAACCGAGGTTGTGGCAGGGGAAATAACCCCTCAAAAGGTCGTGGTTCTAACCAAGCCTCATCATTTGGAATGAAATCAAACAACAACAAAGTCATAGTTATATCTGTGAATGATCCCCTCTATGTCAAGGTGCAACAACTTATTGCATAAGAAGGCCAATCTAGTGGTTCTCAACAAGGTACCTCTGACCTTGAAGCATCATATGCTCAAATGGTGGAATCCCCATCATATTCTCTAACTCCTATTCAGATTCCCTATACAGATCATATTCTGTATTTAGAATCTATTGATAGGCAATGGAAAAATGATCCATGGTATCTCATGCAAAAATATTTTCACACATTTTCTTATCCATTTGGAAGCCAAGAATTTAGAATGGCTATGCAAAAAATTTTGAAAATTACAGACTCTTGTGATTTTACAAATTTCTATTCCAATATGACTAGTAAAACTAGCCTTATCAATTTTTCGAAATGTTATATCAAGAAAATTATTTTCCCTCATGAATGGGGATTACTTCCTCATAATGAGAAATAATTTGTTTTACATGATCACCCCCATACTTATAATTATTGGGATTATGTTCAAGCGTTCACTTGGGCCTTTTTCTATGAAAACCTAAAATGAAAACATACTTGGTGGATTAAAATCAAACCACAAATTTATCAAAAAGGCTGACTCCAATGATTTTATGTTTGGTGGAAAAAATTTGGGCATTTGCATACTATATTACCTAATGTTGTCTAAGAACAATTGGGCTAGTGGGCTACCTATTCGCCTCAAATTAACAAAATGGACCCAGCCCATTATATGGATGGATCCAATCTTTTACATTTTTTCAGTGAATTTAGCATACCCTGGATTTGGGCCTGGACTCCTATTGTGAAAAAAGACCAGGATAATTTACTTTGTCTCTATAGATAATTCCATGTTGGTTGGTGGAACAAGATGGATAAAGAACTGGAAAAAACTATAGCAGAAATAGCTGCTGTTGTAGAATATTATCAACAAGAATTTGAGTTCCAAATATTTCAATCCTATCCTTTTACATCCAAATTGGATATTATGAAAAATGCATTAAAAATGCAAAATCCTCTTATGAAGAATAAAGAATTGATGTATGAATGTCTCTGACAATTAAAAGGAGAATTTTTGGTCACATGCAAATCTGACTTAGATTCCGATGAAGAGATACAATCTCAATCATCTCAACACACCTGTCTAGCAAGAGAATCTCAAGATCCCTATGAGGAGGATTCGGATCCTACTCCAACTACAGAAGATCTTTTTGATGCCATGCTTGAAATAATGGCAAAGAAAAAGACAAGAAAACCTCGTTTTCAAGCCTCGTCAGATAAGGATAAGGACGACAAAAAGTAGCCATCTCATGTGAAGGAATATCTTCACTTTAAAGCTGTCGCGCTACACAACAAGAAGGTATCTTACATTAGACGCAAATGGCCAACCGACCCCAACTCATCTGGGCCCCACTCCATTATGCATTATTACTTTTATAATGCTTTCGTAAAGCATTTTTTGACTTTTGTAAAAAGTTGTCTCCAGACTTGTAACTAAAATTTTGGATTCCGGAATAGTTTCTTTCCTTTGTGTATAAAAGGGATCCTTCACCCTTGTTGAAGGCATTCGCAATCTCTTCTATCTCTTATTAATAAATTTCTTACTCAAAAATTCTGTTTTCTTTTTGCTCTCTTTGGTAAGCTTATATTTGTCTTTCCTTGACAGTTTTTTTTTTTTTTTTTTTATCTTTGATTACTTTGTTTTATCTCTTTATATCTCTGTTTATTCTGACTTATATCTCTCTATATCTCTGTTTATTCCTGGGCGTAATTGGTATCAGAGCCATGTCTCTGTGCATGGCAACGTAAGTAGTCGTATGTAATTCTGCGTATAAAGTATGTATATACGGTTTATATGAATCATTGTTACTATTTTCCTTCTTCTCCATTGCTCAAACAAGTGGTACAGTACCCAAGTCGCGCCTGGTTTTGTTATCCCTTAACTTATACTCGCGCAAATGGTTGGAATTGGGATGTGCCTTTAAGTCGTTGACAACTGTGTTTGTTTGATCAATGGACAGTAGCTTGGAAATGCTAATGATTTTTCATATCTGTCATCTATCTGTATTTTATACAAGGAATTACATACTCCTTTCCCCATGATGAACCATTTTCATCGATCATCTTCTTCTAAAAAGATGATTAAAGCAGCTGAGGTAAATGAATACTCAAATCAATTGGAAGCTCTTAATAAATGGGTTATGCCCTCTGTTCAACCCTCATCTATCTATAAGATAGGTATTTTCGACCTTAAAGGTGTAAAAACTGTTAAAACAGTTGAACAAACTATAAGTCCACAATTTAAAGAACAGACAATCCAACTTTTGGATTCTATGGATATCATAAGATACCAACATGAATATAATTTTTTACGTATAGGGCTTATACAAGTTGCCTTTAAACCTCTTACCTTATGTGGTTTACCAGCTAATTTCTTAGCAGTTCTTCGAGATGCTAGATGTCTCGATTGGAAATCTTCCCTTATGGGAATTATGCAATCTAGTGTTGCTCATGGACCGGTATACTTTAATGTCTACACTAATCTGCAATTATCTCTTACAGATGCCAATCTATTGGACGCTGTAAATTTGAATACTAAACTTCATGGTTATAACTTTAAATCAGGATCTAAGCCACTATGTCTCAGTTATAGAATTTATTTTAAGGCTCTTCATACACTACTCCTAATTGTAAGTTATTCAATCCCTCTAGCAGTACTGTTGTAATTGAATCTAATCTTCTTAGCTCTAATATAGCTACTAATCGTCAAATTATATGGGATCAAATTTAATTCCCAGAAACTTGGCAGCTTCAAGAGGCTGTTCCACCTGTTCCTTTGATCCAAGAGGAAGTGGATCAAATTATTCAAACCCCTGAAGGAGATATAGAGGTAAAATTTACTTCTGGTTCTTCACAAGGATCGAGATCACTATCTCTTTCCAGATCTTCTTCTACTAGATCTCTACTTCCTCCTTATAAGATTTCTCTTCCAGAAACTTCTAGGGCTTCTACTTCTCGTCTTTTTGAGACTATTGAGTCTGTTAGAATTTCTAATCAACAAATTCCTCATGGAATTCCTAAACCTACAGTAGATATACCTACTGCCTCTTAAATGGATTTTCGTCTTTAATGGATTTAAGCCTAAGAAGCCCATTTAGAGCAATCCTTAATAAGAAATTGTTTCAACTATATTATAAATCTTTTTGTAACTGGTATTTTTCTAGTTTCAGCCCTACTGAATTAGAAAATTATAAAAATCAATATTTTGAACATTTAAGCCATACTCAACAACTAGAACATTTTGTACCATGGTTTCTTCAATATTATGTGGACACTTATTCCATACACATGCTTGAAGAAAAAACATGGATGACAGATTCTGGATCTGTTATTCATTTTATTTTTCCTCCTACAGAACCTTTAAAAGTCATCAGTTCCTCAACTTCGCAAGTTCTAGAAGCTAATGCTTATGTTAAACTATCTTTGGTTGACATAGTGTCTATCACTATGAAGGATTTAAATCAAGCTTTTAAACAAAGCAATTATACAAATTTATATTTACAAACAATTGGTCAACAATTGTTACATCTAGATCATAAGCTAGATCAATTACATACAAAACGTTCTCAGATGAAATTTCAAGAGGTTAAACCTTCAAAGGAAGCTAAAGCTACTTTACAACCTCCTTTAGACATTAAAGGATTTAAACTTGAATCTACAGATGAATTTGTTTCTGTATTAGAAAGGAAATTAAATTCTTTTCAAATTTCTACCCTTTCTGTTAAATCAGAATCTATTTCTGATGATCCAGATATTTCTGATCCAGATCAAAATGAAATTAATAAAATTGTGGCTAAACCTAAGCGTTTAGAAAATTTATATTATAAACGACCTACTGCACAAGATGTATTATTTGAAGAAAATGATAATTTTATTCAAAATAATTATCAAGAAAATTTCATTTATGAATGAAATCTTGATGGTCTTGTGGACAAATAGATATTTGACATGTGTCATCGTATCTGTACGTATAGTATTATTTGTAAACAGCGTGGTAATACTGATAAAGCTATTGCTCAAATGATAATTAGTGGGTTCACTGGTACCATCAAAGGATGGTAGGATAATTATTTAATCCCAACTGCTAAATCTGAAATTTTAGATGCCGTCAAACAGGAACCTACTCCTACCCCTAATGATCCTCATCAGGTTAGTATTACGGAACAATCAGTTTATACACTGATTTTAGCTATCTGTGAGCATTTTACTGGAAGATATTTTAGTAATAATGAAAATATTAGGACACTCATTCAAAATCTTAGATGTCCTACTCTTACCCATTTTAGATGGTATAAAGATGTATTTCTTAGTCATGTTATGCAACTTTCCGATGCTAATAGTGATCATTGGAAATCTAAATTCATTGATAGTCTTCTTCTTTTTTTCTTTGCCATTATTTCAAGCATGGCATCAAAAAAATCTTTTGTAGTTGGAGTAGGATCCAAATCCTCCTCATAGAGATATTGAGATTCTCCTGTTAGACAAGTGTGCTAAGATAATTGTGATTGCATCTCTACATCGGAATTTGAGTCAGATTTAAATATGGCTAAAAATTCTCCTTTTAATTGTCGGAGACATTCATACATCAATTCTTTATCCTTTATAAGAGGATTTTGTATTTTTAATATATTTTTCATAATATTCAATTTAAATGTAGAAAGATAGGATTGAGATATTTAAAACTCAAATCAGTGAAGATCTCTTGAAAATGACTGTGCTTACCTAACTCAAAGATCTGTTGAAAAATGATCTTTTGTCTCATAACGGAATCTTACACATAATAAGCACGAAAATGACTGTGCTTACCTAACTCAAAGATCTGTTGAAAAATGATCTTTTGTCTCATAACGGAATCTTACACATAATAAGCACGACTTACACGTAATCGTCTTAACGATTCGGCATTCTATAAAGAAAAGTAGAATTCTAGGTTATTCAGCTTTCATCAGGAATTTAGAGTTCGGAGAAAATGAAAAGAATGAATTCTCACTTCAGAATCACACAGAAAGGGTACAAATTTTCATATGAGCTGAGACAATGGTGTTTACATTGCCGTTAAAACATATTACGATATCATTTTCTTTTCTCAATCTCAACGTAAACAACAAAGAAGGGCTGTTATATTTGATAATTATCAGTTTATTCTTACACATCAAACTAATTAAGCTCCTAGTCCAAATTAATGGTTTCAAGCTTGCACTTTAATAAGAAGGGAAGACCTAGGCTCTATTTGGATGATTTTGAGGTTAAACTTTATAAAACTATACGAAGACCAGGTTAGTTATTAGAGACGGATTGATGATTTTCTAAGGAATCATGGAGAACTGAATTAACGGTAAGAGTTAAAATTCTTGTCTGAGTAGAATCTTTCATGTAAAGCTTCCAAGTAATTTATATTCACCGTGTATTTTCAAATCCATCAATTCAAAACACTCCTTCAATTAGTAATGCCAAATCCATTAATTTCTAATCCATAAATCCAAATGCAACCTTAATTTCAATTAATTCATCATTTTGCAACGAAGATGAACTCTAATCAAGCAAGAAGATGGAAATTTTTTTATAGCTATTCATATCACTTGCGCTCCTTCATATTCAAAATCGAGTTATGTGTAATTAGCTCTAGTTGGATCGGATTGTCACATGCGAAATTTGAAATAGTCAATGCATTAAGAACAATAATGCACTCAAAATTAATCACACATGGGTCCAAAGATCAAGCTACAAAGTCTCTTCTGGATGGCTAAAAGTTAACAACCCCCACCCCTCAATTGACACACCACCTCCGAAGGGATATCAATGGCTTACCAATTATCAGATTTGCCAAAAGAATGCTTCAACCTGTGTAACTTTTTCATTAATGCCCCGAAGCCGGTCAGACTAGTCTGCCAAATTTTGAAATTTGTTGCTAAGAGAGGGGAGAAGGGTCAGACTAGACTGCCAAAAATTTGAAATTTGTTGCTAACATAAGTGAGAATCATAGGCTGATGAAATAGGTTACATGTAGATCGATAATAGTCAAATGAAGAAATCAGAGGTCTTCCAAATGCGTGCGTAATTATGTTTCACATCTTAAAGGATGGAGCTAAGTAACCGATTTACAAAGCGAGTGCATGAGTTGGGGCAGAGCGATAGCTAAAATTCGAAAAAAAAAATATCAAGAGTATGAGTGTCTTTAAAGCGTATTTGTATGTACATATCAATATATTTAAATGTAAACAAATAGACAAATGTATATTTATATAAATAACTGTTAATGTTTCTATGCATTAATTTCTTCAAAAGATACCTAAATTTACGGTATTTACAATAAATAAAAGAATCATAATAATTACCGTAATTTATTTTTGTACTTAGTTACGAAAGTTTTTATGTAAAATCTCATATTATTTTGTATTTTAATACTACAATAACACATGTAACAACTAACTCTTAGTTCAAATTAGAATTCAAGTATTTGACAATGTAAGTTCAATGACTTGACCATTAGAGTTTGCGGATATAACAAAGATTTCTACTCATTTTGCCAATAAGAGGACTAGAACAAGTTTGTCCACTTGGTTTAAAGGATTAGGCCACTCAGGGATAGAAGTAAAACAAAGACAATTAGACGGAGCAGAAATTCGCATTCGCTGGTCTCTCTCTCTCTCTCTCTCTCTCTCTCTCTCTCTCTCTCTCTCTCTCTCTCTCTCTCTCTCTCTCTCTTTTCTGTGCGTGAATATTGTCAAATTGATTCATGAATAACCTTTGGTATATTTGGAAAATTGGAACACAATACTATTTGATGATTAATTCCTACGCTGCCATATTAAACCAGTGACATTCTATTTCGACTCATATGATCATGATTCATGATTACTTCCTACATCGACATATGGAGCAATTTCCATTTTATTTCCATCTATAATTCCAAGGCTAGAGCTGCATGTTCACACAAAAGCTGCAGTTGAAATATGTGGCTTGGTATATCCAACATTATTAAAATTTAATTAACTCGCAACCGGTTCATCAAATAGATTCAATACCATAATTCAAGAAGTTGAGAAGGCAATTGGATTTTTCTGACATTCTGCTAATTTGATGGAAAATACGACACATAATCTTATTTTTCATCGCATTTTTTCGCATATATTTGTCAATAATGACTATTATTCTTCTCTATTGACTTATGGTATTGTGAATTTTAAGGCGTTCACCTAATGTAAGCCCCCAAGTAAGGAATTTGAGGTCATTCAGCTTGACAGTTGTACACAGATGTGCTAGAATCATTGATTTTTTAATGCAATAACGGTATGAAAACGATATCTAGCCAGAATCAAGAAAAAATCTCTTGTAAAATGATGAAAAAACCCATATCCCCATCGCAATAAATTCAATAATATGTGGTGGGGCCTTGACTTTTTGAGTCTTTGCAATTTGCGGTCTGATGGTACCTTTGGTTTGTATCATTATGAGGTGTAGTTTGGTTCCGCACGAAATGCAAACTCTATTGCCTAAACACTAATTCAAGTTGTGGGAAGAAGAAATATAATATGCAGAAAGATTTTGATTTTTTAGCTATTCTAGAGAGAGAGATTATATATCTGCTGCAAATCTAACAAGCTTATTAGGGGTAAAATGAAAACAAACACAATTTCTCCCAATATACGAATATTACAAATAAAAAATAAAGAGCGCAAAATAAATCAACAAATACTGCAAGCAAACACAATTGTCATTGATGGTTTGGTGATTAAGCATTTAACAATATTTGAAATCATATTCTAAAGCATGCTATGATGCTATGTTAGACAACCCTGGGCTATGCTATCATCACAATCCAGATAAAAGGGCACCAAAGGTGTTGCCAACTTTAAAAAATTTTCAACCTTGTTGAAGTATTACCAGTCATAAGGAGACAAGACAAACCTGATTATGATGCTAATTTCGTCATCTAAAAACCGCAATGTTGAATTGTGCTGTCATATGATGCAACTCCTAGAATTATGGCACAATCCTTGAATCTGATGTAATTTTATAAGCAAAGCAAAAAGTACAGAAAACAATGAGATCTTGACAAACAAACAAGCAAAACGAAAATTTGAATGAAAGATTAACTCCGATAACATGAGAAGTAAACATTGAATTATACTTAATAAGTTGAAATTTTTCTTGTTAATATATAGAGAATGTAAGCATGTTTTTGTCATGCATGACTCATATAATGTTCTAGTGTTCCATGAGATGCATGTCTGCTTACGTTGTGTAAGGAAGATGATCAAATATAAGTCTCTTTCTCTCATATTGAGAGGGGTTTCAAGTTTCAACCAGCTATCTTTTGAGTGACTT
Source organism: Euryodendron excelsum (assembly GCA_033060915.1). Classification (NCBI taxonomy): domain Eukaryota; kingdom Viridiplantae; phylum Streptophyta; class Magnoliopsida; order Ericales; family Pentaphylacaceae; genus Euryodendron; species Euryodendron excelsum. The sequence goes on from CM065395.1 coordinate 4,511,844, forward strand.
CATCAGAGACCTCATCAAGCGTCCATAGAAATAGCTCTGACAGCTTTGCTTCTAGTTAATACCCCTTTTTGGCTTTTGTATAGTTATTATTTATTAAAGAAAGAAAACAAAAAACTTTTCCATGAAAAGAGGTAAAAGTAGTTTTCTGGGGAAAATATTTTAATCATTTTTGGAAGTCACAGAATAATGCTCCAAGATAGCATTCTTTCATTTCTACTAGCGTGGGTCATTTGACGCAAAAAGTCCAGGCCCCGCCTCCCTTCAACCGCAAATTACAGTTACTTCTAAGAGTTACGGCCTCATTCATCAATCTATGAATAAGACAGTAAAGTCTGATGATTGAGTAATAATTCTTATTAAATTATGATATATAATGAATAAATACATTAACAATTTTAAGTTAGTAAAATAATAAAAAAAATTTTAAAAAAACATTATTTAATAAAAATTACCACTAAACACTTACTGCTTAAACTATTTTCCGTTATGCTGATACGTGTTTACGTTAACAATCACGTCAATATCACATGACGGATCTGCATTCCTAATGGACGTGACAAAATATATTAGAAAATCGAGCGTGTTACACGTATGTGGGTAATAAGAGTTGTTTGCTGAGAAAAATAATTTCTAAATAAATTTTAGGGGAATAAGATTTTCCTCTATATATACCCCTACGATCACTCTGTTCAGCATACTCATAACAAGCAACACAACATCAAGCGAAAGCTTACCTCTGTTCTCTGTCTTATGATACTATCTGCCTATCAGAAAGCTACCATGCCCAGAAAAGGAATGCGAAGCCTTTGTTTTAACCCGAAGTTGTCATTGTCTTCCATTTCACACAGTCCTTCACCTTCAAGAAGTTCTGGTCTGTCCACCCCTAGCCGCAGCTTCTCTGACGCAGCCATGGAGCGAAGTCTGGACATCGCGGAGTCGATGATCATGAAATGGAACCCAGACACTTCAAACTTCGCCAAAGTCACTTCACTCTTCCACGAGAACCGCAGAGAAGCCAGAGACTTCATCAAGTGCGTTAACAATCTGCAAAAAGCGATGCACTTATTGGTCAACGAAGACTCGTCCTCGGAAAAGCTCAAACGTGCTCAGAATCTAATGGAGATTGCCATGAAACGACTTCAGAAGGAGTTTTATCAGATTCTATCGATGAACAGAGCTCACTTGGATCCGGAATCTGTCTCAGCCCGGTCATCAATTGCCTCGACCCGATCCAGCACGTCGGACTACGAGGATGACGACGGACCTGAAGATGAGATTCGGATCGCAGGGGACTCCATCTCCGAAGTCGAGCATGAATCGACCATTGCCATGGATGATCTGAGATCCATCGCGGAGTGTATGATATCATCTGGTTACGGAAAAGAGTGCGTGAAGATATATAAGATCATAAGAAAGTCGATTGTCGATGAAGGCATATATCGTCTCGGAGTTGAGAAAGTAAGCACTTCGCTGATTCATAAGATGGATTGGGATGTGTTAGAGCTCAAAATAAAGAACTGGTTGGATGCTGTGAAGATTGCAGTGAAAATACTGTTCAATGGAGAGAGAATTCTCTGCGATCACGTGTTCGCAGCGTCCGAATCGATCAGAGAGTCATGTTTCACGGAGATCGCGAAAGGAGGAGCGCAGGTTCTGTTTGGATTTCCGGAATTTGTCGCCAAAAGCAGCAAGAAATCGCCGGAAAAGGTGTTTCGTACGCTCGACATGTACGCTGCGATCTGGAATCACTGGCCGGAGATCGAATCGATTTTCTCATTCGAATCAACCACCGCCGTCCGATCACAAGCCGGCACCTCACTAGCCAAGCTTGCCGAATCTGTACGGACAACGATAGCGGAGCTCGAATCAACGATCCAGAAGGACGCTTCAAAATCGCCAGTCGCCGGCTGCGGAGTTCATCCTCTGACGATTCAGGTCATGAATTACCTCTCTCTCCTCGCAGATTACAACAACGTACTCCACGAAATCCTCGCCGATTATCCACAACCAGCGAAATCATCCTTGCCGGAGTCTTACTTCGACAGGTCCGATTCCGAATATTCACCGGCACCTGCGATTTCTGTCCTGTTCGCGTGGCTCATTCTCGTCCTCCTCTGCAAACTCGACGGCAAAGCAAAGCACAACAAAGACGTATCATTTTCGTATCTCTTCTTAGCCAACAACCTTCAGCACGTAGTCTCCAGAGTACGCACATCGAACCTCATGTACCTTCTCGGCGACGATTGGGTATCAAAGCACGAAGTCAAAGTCAAGCAGTTCGTGGCTAACTACGAGCGGCTGGGATGGGACCACGTCATCAAATCCTTGCCGGAAGATCCAGCGGTTGTGATCTCGCCGGAGGAAGTCAAGGAAACTTTCAAGAGATTTAACACGGCGTTCGAGCAGGCTTACCGTAAGCAATCTGATTGCGTTGTACCTGACTGCAAGCTCCGAGACGATATCAAAGTGTCGATCGCGAGGAAGCTCGCTGTGGTATACCGGGAGTTCTACAATTCTCACAGGCTTGCAGTGGGAGGAGAGAGAAATTTGACTATTTTGGTCAAATTTGGTCCTGAAGATGTGGAAAATTACCTGTCGGACCTGTTTATTGGGACGGTTGGGTGAGATAGTTCTTTGTCATCTTCATCGGGCTCGTCGCGTTCACGGCCGTCGCTGTCTCGTTGAAAGCAGTAATCCAACTGCAGTCCGTTTGGTTTTCCCAAAGTTGTGAAATGTTAAATTTTCGAATTGGCTCATCCAAAAACTGAACAGTTCATTATAAATAATAAAAAAATATGTTAGAACTATACAAAATTTCGTTTCTTATGAAAATTTTACTTTTGTTCTTTCTTTAAAAACATGTTTTTTCTATTTAAAATTAAAAAATGGTCAAATAATATTGTTAAACACCTACATATAATCTTGAATTAACTTATTACGAATTGAAAATTTTTGAATTAATCAATTCAAAATAAAATAATTTTGTTAAGACACTTGATTAATTTGTTAATTGATTGTCGAAAGTTTTTCTCCGTCAAGATCTTGCAACTTAATTGGTTGATAGTAACCCTCGTATGTAGACTAGTTTTTCTTTCTAGAATTGCTCGTAGGGATTGAGCATTATCAATACTAACATTTTTAATAAGAACCACGAAAAATATGTAGCATCATGACAACATTTCAAATATTTCTCCCTCAACTAGAAAATGATAGTAGCTCTAACTACGCAAGTACAATATTGTACTTAAACTGTGTTTGGTACAGTTTTTTTGTTAACTTTTTTATAAATTTATAAATAAAAAAGTTAATAAAATTTAATTTTTTTATTTTTTTATTTATTTTTATCTAAATTAAAATCTCAAAAATTAAAAAATTAAAAATTTTTAACTTTTTTACTAACAAATTTAAAAATAAATTAATTTTTAAATCTTACCAAACGGACACTATTAGCGAGTGTAGCTGAGCGAGGTTCTCTTCGATAAATACCTACAAACTTCACAATATAAAAAGTCAAATCATCATTTCTGATTTTTCATACAAAAGACATTAGTGTTTGCTTTCTCTTTCAATCCCTGTTTCCCTCAAAAAAAATAATAATAATAACTTTAGTCACATCACCGTCACACAATAAATATATATGTATTACAGGTCAGGTTGAAGTTGATTTACGTGTACGGAGTTAAAGAAGGTGTCCTTTTATACATATACTAGAATGCGTAGCCCACTACATGAGTGGTTAATTTGTGATAGTTAATTTGAGTAAGTGGGAGAAAATAAATAGGTGATGATTAGTGGGTGATTACAAAATTTAAATTAGTATTTTACTTTTTTACCCTTTGAGTTAAATAAAGATATATACAATGTTAGTAATTTATGTAATTTTTGAGGATGTTTTGGTCTGTACATAAAAGTGACACTTTTTTAAATTTGAAACTTCACCAGCTCCACTAAACCAAAGGGTTTACTTTATAATAGTATAGATATATAGAGAGAGAGAGCCACACACGTAGCCAATAATGTGGTCGCAAGGGCAATATCATATTCAACGTTTCATGATCCATCACATAAATAGACATTTTGCTCTTGTCATGGCCACAACGTAGCATGGGTGAGCGAGGTTAATTTATTTGTGGTGTTTAGTACTTCCAAATTAGAAGGGATCGCTTGAAAATGATTTTGCTTCCCTAATTAAAAGATCTTTTGAAATTGATCTTTTGTCTTAATTACATAACAAAACCCCTATGCCTTTTGGCATTTCTCATACATAATATTCATCTTAGCAAATTGGGCATTCTAGCATTCATGAGGAATAATAGAATTAATAAGGAAGTCAATTGACGAATTTTTATTTAAGAATGACAAAGATGGTGCATGTAAGAAGTTTGAGAATGGTCCAGAAACATCATTGAAAATGTTTCAGAATTATTCAGAATATACCATATAAATGTGGGTTTGGAATTTTTGTTCGATAAAAACTAATAATTAGTATGATTACATAAAGAAATATTTAGTAGTTTGTTAGCATGTATAACCAAGATTGACAAGGTAGATTTGTTGAAGGCTAAAATTATATGGAAGGGCCCGAAGGCATAACCATCAAAAATTATGTCCAAGAAAGGTTTTACGCTCCGTTTTGAATTCAAATTTTTAGTCGAAAAAAAAAATGTGAAAGAAAATTGAACAAAATGAAAAGAGTAATTTTGTTTTATTTTTATCACATTTTTCTTATTCTGTACTTTTTCAACTAAAAATTCGAATTTCAAACTAAGCATTAATATTTTGATAATTATCATTTGATTCTTAGACATATCAGAACAATTAAACTTTCAAGTGACTTCTTGTTCAATTAATCGTTTCAAGCTTCCATTTTATGCATAGTTGTTGTCTCTAGTGGCGGCATCCATAACTTGAGCTCTTACCATTTCTTGATCTGAGCCAAAGGGAAGACCCAGGCTCTTTCTGAATGAATGGATTTAAAATCAAGAAATTTGAGGTTAAACTTTAAAAAATTGGATAAAGGTTGGTTATTAGAAACAGATTGGTAATTCTAAAGTGAAGAACTGAATAAAGGTAATAGTTAAAATTTTGTATAAGAAGAACCCTTTATAAAAAAAAAATCAAATAACTATATATTCATCATGTTAGATCTAAAATATTTTGTTGAGTTGAATGCTATACTCTTAAATTCCATTCCAAAAAAAATCCATTCATTTCAAATTCATTAATCCAAATGCAATCTTAATTGCACTTAATTCATCAGTCTGCTACAAGGAAGAACTCTAATCAAACAAGAAGATCAAAAATTTTATACCAATTCATATCACTTGCACTCCATATTCAAAATCGAGTTGTGTTATTAGCTATAGTTGAGTATAAAAAAGTCTAGTAGTTAGATAGTATGAGTTACTTGATATTCATTTCTATTGGATTTTGTCATGTTCTATTTTATCTTAAGTTCAAGTTGCTGAGCTAATGAAACACTATATGTCATAATTTAATAGGATTTACTACCTAACCACCAAACTTTTTCCCAGTTGGGTGGGATTGTGACATGAAAATTTTAAAATTTTCAATGCATGAAGAAAAATAATGCACTCAGAATTAATCACACAAAATTTTCAATGCATGAAGAAAAATAATGCACTCAGAATTAATCACACACATGGGTCCAAGGATCAAGCTACAAAGTCTTCTCGATGGTTGCAAATTAACAACCCCACACTCCTCAAATAACCCACAACCTCCAAAGAGGTAATTAATGGCTTACCAATATCCAGCTTGCTAATTAATTATTCAACGTGTATAATTAAATTATTTCATTAATGTCCCAAAGCCGTCGGACTAAACCGCTAAAATATGAAATTTGGCGCTAACGTAAGTGAGAATCAAAGGGTGATGAAATTGGTTACATGTATGTATCGATTAAAGTCAACAAGAAACCAGAGATCATACCTATGTATACTTAAATAAATTTTAATTCACCAGCTCGAGGACTAGAAGTCTGTCAACTAGTTGGAAGAATTAGGTCACTTCGGGACGGAGGTAAAACAGGGGTATTTAGTAAGTCAGCAATGGCCGGGCACAGACAATCATGGAGGTCGATGGTGTAGTTCACGGGCCAGAAATTGGCTGCTCTCTCTCTCTCTCTCTCTCTCTCTCTCAATATTGTCAAATTGCTTCATGAATAAACTTTGGCATAATATTGGTCCTTTGGTTCCATGTTTATTTGGAAAATTTGGACACAGTACTATTTGATGTTTATTTCCTACGTTGGTATCTAAAGCACGTTTTCCATTCTATGTCCATTAAGTCATATGATCATGATTCCTTCCTACGTCGATTGATACATGAAGCAAGTCTTCCGTTCTACTTCCAGCAATAATTCCAAGGCTGGATCCCCTCCTACGCTGCATGTTCACACAAAAGCTGCAGTTGAAATGTGAGTTGGGTTGATAACTTTGTGGGTAATGGGATATAAACAAAAAAAATCATACAAAATTTTCTTACTATGTGTCTAAATGAGAATTTTTTATTTCAAAACAAAATACACACCATAATAACTTTTAATAACAAAAATGTCATTACTACGTTATTCTAGTAGGAGTTTTTGTACAAATTTTGTGTAACAATAACATTTTCCTTACTCCATATATCTAAACATAACCCGCCAAAATTTTTCTCAAGACACAAGTAAATGGTTCTCACGTGCATTTATGAATGTGAGTTTAATGCCTTATGTTTAAGACTGAAAATTTGGGTGAAATTAGAATTGTGTATGGCATTTGTTTGTAAAATTTTCAACTTATAGTCCATTGTCATATCATACGAAAAATGATAGTGTCTACGCATTAGTCTATTTACTTGTAAAGTTGTCATTGATTTTACCGGTTGCAATTGCATTGGTTGACAGAGCTATTTTTGCATTGAAAATTATCAACACTCTATTACACAATCGCAAGGGAGATGAGTGAAAGAATGATTATTTAGTGTCATACATCAAAAGGAATATATTCAAAATCATAGACAATGAAACTATTTTATAAAGATTTTAAATTATGAAATAACGAAGAATATTGTTATAATTTATCATTTACTTTTACTTAAACATTGTTTTGTAAAAGAAACATTTGATATTAATATATAGAATATTAAAAATTATCGTATTTGTTGCATTATTTTAAAATTAATTATTTTATTTATGAAAAAATTTCACCTTACTAAAAAATTTTCTAGATCCGTCACTGTATGTATTCATTTAAATAAATTTTAATTCACCAACCCGATCCCGATGACTAAAAGTCCGTCTACTAGTTGGAAGGATAAGGTCACGTCGGGAGGGAAGTGAAACAGGGGTATTTAGCAAGTCAGCAATGGTTGGGCGCAGACAATCATGGAGGTCGATGGTATAGTTCACGGGGCAGAAATTCGCCTCTCTCTCTCTCTCTCTCTCTATCTCTCTCTCTCTCTCAATATTGTCAAATTGCTTCATGAATAAACTTTGGCATAATGTTGGTCCTTTGGGTACTTGTTTATTTGGAAATTTGGGACACAGTACTATTTGATGTTTATTTCCTACGTTGGTGTCTGGTGCAAGTTTTCCATTCTATTTCCATTAAGTCATATAATCATGATTCCTTCCTACGTCGATTGATACATGAAGCAAGTCTTCCATTCCACTTCCAGCAATAATTCCAAGGCTAGATCCCCTCCTACGCTGCATGTTCATACAAAAGCTGCAGTTGAAATGTGAGTTGGAATGGAAGACTGTGTCTATTTTATTTTAAAATAAAAAACATATCATAATAATTTTTAATTACAAAAATATTATTATTTTATTATTTTAGTAGAAGTTTTTGTATAAATTTTTTTGTAATAATATCATTTTCTTAACTCTATATATCCAAACATAACCCGCTAAAATTTTTTTCAATATATAAGTGAATGGTTCTCACGTGCATTTATGAATATAGTTTCAATGCCTTATGTTTAAGGCTAAAAATTTGGGTGAAAATTAGAATTGTGTATGGCATTTGTAAAATTTTCAACTTAGAGTCCATTGTCATATCATGTGCACCACCTCAGAATCCTAGCGGGCTAACACGACCGGGAATTGCTATGGTATCTCCAAAGTACCGTACCTGAGGATGGTTACTACTTGCACCAATTTTAGTTGCCACTTATACTAATCACAATTACTGCTCGGTGTAATAACAGTTATCACAAAATGTGATTATAGTTGTAATAACTACGGGTCACATTTGTTTTAACTAGGATTTACATTTGTGGCAAGTGTTTTTATCATAACACCTTAATTTTGCGCACACCTCAAATAAACTTGAGACTTATGTAGTATTCTCGTCCAACACAAACAAGTAATTAGGGAGGCAAAGACTTAGGGAGTGGCCTCAAAGAGTTAATAGCAATTATGGAGTTTTGAACTTGAAACCTTCGAGAGAATAAAACACCAAATTTCAAGTCTCGACCACTAAACCATCAAGCCAACCTCTTGAAAGTGTAAAGGATTTGACTTACTTTTACAGAGTTTTGTTTCCCTTTCTTCACTTCTCGTGATTCCCATTGCTGCATGTCATGCTTAATTATTCTGCTCTCTTGACTTATGGTATTGTGAATTTTATGGCATTCACCTTATGTAACCCCCTCCCAAGTAAAGGATTTAAGGTTATTCTTCTCTCTTGACTTATGGAATTGTGAATTTTATGGCATTCACCTTATGTAACCCCCTCCCAAGTAAAGGATTTAAGGTTACTCTTCTCTCTTGACTTATGGAATTGTGAATTTTATGGCATTCTTCTTACGGGACCCCCTCCCAACTTCCCAAGTTAAGGTTTTGAGGTCATCCAACTTGACTGTTGTACAAAAATGTACTTAATTAAATCGTTGGTTTGGAATGCAATAACGGTATCAAAACAATATCAAGCCATAACCAAAAAAAAGCCTCTTGTGAAATGATGAAAAAAAAACCAAATCCCCATCTCAATAAATTCAATAATATGTGGTTTCGGGGGGTGGGGGGACCTTGACTCTTTGAATCTTCGCAATTTGCGGTGTGATGGTACCTTTGGTTTATTTCATTTTGATGTGTAGTCCGGTTCCGCACTAAATACAAAATCTATTGCCTAAATACTAATTCAAGTTGTGGTGTCACGGGTTGCCACCCGTGGTATGTTTGGGATTGCGAGAGATCTTGGCATGGGGCATGTCTAAGCATAATTAGTTGGTGGCACGACAATCTCGTAATTTGTATTTTTTATATTTATTGAATTTATGAATTATGACTCTACAAGGAGGTAGGATGTTTCTTCCTGCCGTAAGCACCCTATTTTTATCCGCTCAGCAATCTCCGGCCCTACCAGATTCACATTCAAACTAACATAAACACATTCAAGTCCAAATCGGCTTTCCAGATTCAATCTAATCAATCAACCGCTTCGCGGGCCCGTCAGGCCCAATAAAGGCAAAACGACTAAAATACACTTAGGGTATTACTCAGTCCAATTCTAGTTGGCATGTCTTTTTATAAGTCCCTATTTCAACCTCAATTCCAATTTCAATTTCAATCCAAGTCAATCAAACTCAATCTAGCCCGTCTTTCAATAAAGTTGATCCCTCAAGCAGTAAGTCTATCCAGTTCGGCACGTTTATCGAAAAAATCCCTCAGAATGATAAGTCTCTTCAAATCTGTTGACCGAGATGGAACCCAAGTCCTCGAGATAATAGAGTAGTTCACTTTTAGCGCCTGCTAGCCCGCTAATGTAGAATGTCCACTATCCGGCATGTCGATCGAGAAAGTACCTAAGGCATTGAGACGATAAGATCATTCAGCAGCTTCCCGAGATCAAGCAGTCTCTAGAATGAACGCACAGCGTCGGAGTGACGGAAACTCTCATAAACATCGCAACCGTTAGAGTGACGAAAGCACTGGCAAATAGGTCGACATTGGGAATTGCCAATAAACCCCTATGTCACGGAACCGAACACGCCTCTTGACCGTGACATGTTTACAGAAAGACGAGATACTTTTAAAAACCAACTCGTCACACACAGTCAAAGTGGCAAAAACACTTAAAACTTGGGTCAACACTAGTGCTTGCTAGCCCATTCTAGTGAAAACTGACTAAATTGCCCCTTGGACCCTTTTGGCACACTTCTTGAGAAAGTACTTAAATCCTCAAAACGGTAAGTCCCGCTTTCCAATATTATCCTAAGGATAATCCAGCATGTTCAAGTACCTTCCATTCAGTTCCAAATCAATTCTGAGACCATCCGGTCAAAACGACGATTTTGCCTTTAGGCATCTGATCGCTTCCGAGAACCATACCAGCTTTGGGTATCAAACCAGTTACCTCCTAAGGATGCATCTAATAGTATTCTTGACCTTCCAACACCTTTTTCAGATCATTCTGAGTTTATTCTGGCAAGCCTGATGCCAAATGACCGTTTTACCCTTTGTGGGTCAGTCGCTTTTTTCAATCACATTGCCTCTGGGTATCAAACTAGCAATCCCCCAGAACATTCTTGATAGTGTTTTCAATCTTCAAACATTCTCATGAGTCAATCCGAATCCATTCCGATGTTTTCTCGAATCAAATGACCGTTTTGCCCCTTGTAAGCCGGTCACCTTTTTTCAACTATTTCGGCACTGGTTTTCAAGCCATTTACCTCCGAGACACTCTTTTAGAAGTTTTCATCCATCCCCGGTCTTCTAGATCATTCCAGACCTTCTAGAGTCTCTCCTAGTCAAGCCAAGCCAAAAATTGTATAGTAGTCACTAGGACATACGACCAAATCTTTTACCTTGCAACCCAAGGGTCAAAAGATACATTTCTTGCTGCCTTAAAACTTGCCTAAGTGGTTGGTGCTACTACAAGCCAATAAATGGTCTGGCGCCATTCCTAGTGGCACCAAGCTTAAGTTTCTATTTCAATTGCCTATAAATACAAACCCTCCCCTGCGTAAAGAGGGTCCACAAACTCAGTCCAAAAACTATGCCTTTCTAAAAACAGAACTCAAATTCTCTCAAAATCCTAATTCTCTTAAGCCTCCTCAAACCCTAGCCTCCATACACTGAAGCCCTAGCTTTCATACATCCTATGCACTCAAATACAAGCCTTCAAGCATCTATTGAAGATCAAGTGCTGCATCTTCAAAGCTTTCAAAGTAATGTTGGTTTTCTATTTACTTTTATGTAATCCCATTCTCTTTTCTCTCTCTTAACCCACTTGGGTTTTTTTCTATCTTAATTCTCACCTTTTACCTCCACTTCTTGCATGCTTGAAACAAGGGACTCTTTAATTCATGCCTAGGAAGAATTGTTGAAGGTCATCGTGCTGGGAGCTTTCTTCAAGTTAGACCTAAGATAGTGTGGGTTCGGGCCCCTTGATTATGTGGTGAAGCCCAACCTTGTATGCTCGCACCTCTATTCTGTAGTGGTTATCATGTTCATACATTAATTTCAAAATTACATTCAAAGTTGTTTTCAAACTTGCATCAAAGTTCTCTTTCAAAACTTGCAAAATTACACTTCTAGAATGATTCTAGCCATTCTATAGTTAGAGTTGTTTTAGAAAAGTGTTATATTTAATGTAACATTCAAGGTCCAAATTTTGGGAGAACCTTAAATTGTTTTTATAAAAGTCACAATCTTAAAGTGATTCTAGCCATTCCATGGGTAGGATTGTTTTAGAAAAGTGTTACATTCAATTTGATCATTATGGTCCATATTTCAAGCCCTATTTATTGTCAAAATCGTAATCCTAGAAAGGTTCTAATCTTTTCATGGTTAGAGTCGTTTTAGGAAAGTGAGATATTCAAGAGACTTGCAAAAGTTCATATTCAAATCTCTTTCCCAGTAGTTTTTGCAAATATACTTCATAAAAACTCTTTTCAAAGATCTACTTTCCAAAAACTCTTTGTATTAGAGACCAAGTCAAAACCCTAAAATCTATGATTAGGAAACCCTAATTCCTTTCTTAAACTCATGACTTTCTAATTGTCTTAAATCATAGATTTTCAAAATTTCTCTTTCTACATAAAATCATAAATTTTCAAATCATAGATTTTCAAACTCAGTCTTTCCAATTTCATATCAAATTAGATCTTCCTATTTAGGAAGCCAAATCAAATCCTTCAATTTTGGAAATAAACTCAAACCATCTATTTTTGGAAATAAAATCCAATCTTCAACTTTAGGAAATAGAAATCAAAACTTTCCTAATTTCAATCTTTCTTAAATTCAAACCTTCAAACCTTTCTTAATTTCAAACTTCCAAATCTTTCTAAAATTCAATCTTTCCAAAATCAACTCTTTCCTAATATGGAACTTTCCTAATTCGAAACTTTCCTAAAATTTAACTTTCTAACATCAAATCTTCTTATTTCAAATACATGTTTCTGTTGAGTCAATGTCTTGATTTTGATGATAACAAAACATAGTTAAATGATCTAATAATTCTACTTAGTGTGCAGATGAATTATTAAATTAGATCTTGACTTGAAGCTTATCATAATAGAGGATTTATGATGCAAAGATTTGAATAAAGAATGAAAAACATGATGAAGTGATGCATTCTACAAAGCTGATATTATAAGAAGAAAAAGAAATCTCAAGTTGATGAAAATCCTAGATTGAAGATTGATAAGCATGAAACAATAGCATATTCAACAATGGTGATTTTATAAGGGAATAAAGATGATGGATATCAAAGAAGAAGAATGAAAATGATCAAAGTCTTGATTTAAAAGATTGAAGACTTTGAGTACTTGAAGATATCTTGCAAGAATGGAAAAAGAAGAGACCAACTCAAAAACATAAAAGCTTTCTTAATAGATTTAAAGATGTCTTGAAGACATGGAAGGAATCACAAGACTTGGAAAGCTTTCTTGGAAGAGTTGTTGAAGTCCATGGAGAAGCCATGTTGATTGAAGAAATGAAGATTCTAAGTCATGGAAGCTCTCTTGAAGATCTTGAAGAAGACTTGAATCAATGGATGAAGCTATGATAATGGAAGAGCTCTACAAGTGATGAAAATGAAGAAAATTCACCTTGAATGGATTGAAGATGTTCTTGGAGTCATCTAATCTTGAAGAAGTGTTTGCAAGCTTTAAAAAACCTATTTAGATGGTCCTTGAAGAGATTGGAAGCTTTGAAAAAGAATGAAGACAAGTTGCAAAAATATGGGTTTTTGGAAAAAGAGTCGACCCCTCAAGCAAAAAGAGTCGACTCATTCGAACAGAGCCTTGGAATTCTGCTGGAAGCTTAAAAGAGTCGACTCCTGGCCAAAAAGAGTCGACTCATTGCAACAGAGAACAACAATTCTGCAGACTGCTGAAAACAGTCGACTCCTGGGACAAAAGAGTCGACTCATTTGGACAGTGACTTGAAAAATCTGCTGAAATGCAAAAAGAGTCGACTCATTATGAAAAGAGTCGACCCCTAGACCGTAACGGCTAGTTTTCTGACAGACGGTATGGGCAAAAACACAACCAAATCTTCTCCCATACTTCTCCAACGGCTAGAATCGATCCATACCTATATATATGAGATACATACAGCTTCAAACAAGAAGAGAAGAGCAATCATACCATTCATATCAAGTGCTTGAAGCTGAAAATCACCTGTACCTAACTGCCACATATTTTTGCTGAGTGTTTAAAGTTATCCATTGAGTTGTATTCATTCATATACTCACTAGGAGAGTCACTCTTTGTATAATCATCATTCATTCTCGTTTGGGTGGGTTTGTAACCTTGTAAGTTTGAGTGTTCTTGAAAAAACACTTATAAGTTTAAGAGAAGCTTGGACAAAATCTCTTGGGTTTTGAAAGCTTGGGAAGAAACTTTTGTAAGAGTGAGCTGGGCACTCGTGGCACAACCAGCGGCTGTGTAAGGAGTATTGCATAGTGGAATTCCTTCGAAAGGATCGAAGAAGAGAGGACGTAGGCAAGGTTGGCCGAACCTCTATAAATCTGGTGCATATTTCTTCTGCCTCTGTTTTGCTTACTTGCTCATTATGTATGCTTGCAAATACTTGTTTTAATGTACACTTCATTTGCTTGATACATATACTTTGATTATTTGTTACTAAAATACATAAACGATTTTTAGTTGAAATTCTTGTTAAAAATTCTATAAAACCCAATTCACCCCCCCCTCTTGGGTTGCCTACTTGGGCCAACAGTTTCAACCCTAGGTTACCTAAGTCTTAAGATGTCTAAACCCTAGTTCAACCCTAACCCTAAAATTAGGAAGCTTCAACTCTTTTCAAAACTCTTCTTTAAACTTAAGTTAAACCAAGATAGTTTTCAAACTCTAATTCAAGTCAAGATGATTTCAAAGCTCAACTCAATTTTTCCAAATCGAGTCCAAGTACAATTTCAAATCAAAGTCAATTCCAAGTTTGATTTCAAATCAAAGTCAATTTCAAATCAAAATTTAATTTCAAATCCTCCAATCAAAGTTCAAAATCAAAACTTTTCAAGTCAAACTTTTCAAAGACTGTAAAGTGTCTATTTTCAATCGAACCCCAAGTTCGAACTACAATTGACCTAATTCCCAACAAAGGGATGCGTAGGCAACCCTCATGGGTGTGGTAACAACCTTTTCAAATTTTGAATTCTATAGCCTTTTTCAAGCTTCCAATTCCTACTTCGACTCCTCTCTTCAAATCTACTTTCAAAATCAAATCTTTTTCTTGTACTTGCATGTCATGCATCATATGAAACCTCATTCTAAAATTCTCAAAGTGGATATAATTGGACATTAGATAATCGAAGATTTTAAATGGGTGAACTTATGGTGAATAGACATGTAAGTACCGGAAGGGTAAGATAGGGTGATAGCCTAGTGCATGTTCCTTATACATAACCAACCTTCGAACCTAGAATCACTGTTTTGAGAGATAAAAAAATAGAGTTATTTTAAAAAAGGCTTAAATCTTTTCAAAGGTTGCTAAATAACCTGTTTTCTCTAAAAACCCTCTATTGAGAAAGTTTTTCAAAACCTTTTCAAAAATTCTAAGTTCAATATTTAGATTGTACTTAATTTTAGGTGACCTAACTCACCTTAACATAGTTAGGTGGCAACTCTAAATCTTTTTTATTTCAAAAGCCCTTATTTAAATCATTTCAAATTCAAACCTAGTCGTACTCGCCCTTCGAGGTGGATGAGTTCTAATAAGAGAGTACCGTGTTTTTTTCACTTGTGTTTTCTCGAGTGCAAAAAATCGGGGCGCGACACCTTCCAGTTAAGAGATGGCTCAGAATGCCATTATAAAGAGGGGTCTGGTGTTGACTCTATCACCTCGTGGTGCTACTGGAAGGGACAACACTCAAGTAAGTCCTCTAAGAGAGTTGGCGAGACTTGGGGGCCGTTTTTAGCACGTGGCCTCATGCTAGTCAAGGGACTACATAAGCTGCATTGTGTCCGGTAAGGCAGAAGTTGGGCATTGGACTCGAGGAAGGGTTTGTGACATTCGCATCTACATCCGTGTCGTGACGGGGCTTATACTTATAATTGATTAGGCCTCGGTGTGCACACTTGCATGTCGTATGCCTCATGTGCACTTATACGTTGGGTTCAAGCTTTTGCACACGGTTGCTTGATTTAGCTAGTAATGGTGTTGCGAAGCACTATGTTGTGGATTTATCAGTTGTTATTCAGTTGTGTTTATTATTGCAAGCAATTACCTTGATGTGGGGCACTAAAAGCTTTATGGTTGGAGGTGTCGTGCCTAACGAGTGATACTTGGCTCACACGCATGTCCAGTTGCACATAGCTACCTTGCTTGTGCCTAAAAAATGATTAGCACTAAGCACATTACTTGTCATATGTGTGCGCTTTTAAAAATGGCGTTGTTATCGCCTATAACTTAAGTAAGCCGAAGGGCTTGAGTATCGAAAGACGGAGCTTATCAAGATGTGCAGGGCATTACAGATAGATCCTAGATGAGTGCATAGTTTTATAGCTCAATGTTTGAGTTTAGCAGGACTATTGTTGGTACATAGTCACCTCAAAAGTTATTTCTGCTGCGTATGATCATGACAGGTCGTATTACTATCACTGTGTAATGCCCGACCTGCCAGCTCATTACATGTGGGAAGAGAAAATATAATATGCATGTTATAAAATTAAAGAAAATATAAAGTAGATAAATATAGCCTAACACAAGTTATAATAAATAGTCATTTTGGAACTATGAAATATTTATCAAATTAGTTCTTTTAAACTATTAGGGTTGATTTTCTGGATCAGTCAAGACTTATTATTATAAGAGAAAATGGAATATAAATCCAACTATTCTCTGAATATTTGTTCAAAGCATGTGCACTGTCTCTTTTCTCTTTTCTTCCTCTCCTTTACTTTCTTTTCTATCTTCCTTTTCTTGTGGCCTTAAACTTGTCTGAAGCTTTTTATTTATACTTGCAGCTGATGGAAAACAAAAGCCTTAAATCTGGCCTTAAATCACGCAGGAGATTTTCCCACTAAATGCATCAAGTTGATGGCCGCAACTTGCAAAGTGAAGTTGGTGAATACTGAGTGCAATAATTATTCGTCGGTCATCCACCAATGTTGACTTTTCACAACACTCCCCCTTGAATGACCATCACAAGAATATGCCTCATTTAAATCTTGCTAGGAAAAATTCAGTGAGAAAAAAATCTTAGCGAAGGAAAAAGAGTACATATTCTTATGCAGCATAAAATAGTGTGGGTGCATTAAAACTGCCTCATTAAAACCTTACCAAGAAAAACCTTGTGAAAAAAAATCGTTGGTCAAGAAAAAGGGTACAGTACACGACTCCCCCTCATGAATACGTCCGGTAATAAATTGATAATTTCAGTTGTTCAACATGAAAGATTCTTCAACTATGCATGCAGATATTGTGCACCAATTTTTCAGAGGTCACAGTTGGTAGTGCTTTAGTAAATAAGTCTGTCAAATTATCACTTGAACATATCTGCTAAATATTCATAGCATCACTCTTCTCAAGCTTATGTATATAAAAGATCTTAGGCGATATATGCTCGTTCTGTCACCTTTGATGTAGCCTCACATAATCTGAACAAGATAAGCTACATTATCTTTATAATTTATCGCCAAGGTATCTTTGATTGAAAATAATTTGTAACTTTCTTGAATATGTTGGATCATAGAACTCAACCAAATATACTCTCAACTTGATTCATGAGTATTTCGAAGAAGTAATTTAAAGAAGTTGTTAATATTTGCTTCACAGATTACTAAGATATAACAATCTTATCATAATCAAATAAATACTTCGTGTGCAACAAAGTTTTATAAGCCCATGTCTCTTGTTTTGCAAAGATAATACAATCTATGCTTTACGACTTTTCAATATTTTCAAATTGTTGTAGAGCTATCTCTTGCCAGTAAGCTGACAAAAAATACAATATCAGTTCTTCTACAATTTTGCAATATACATAAGAACCCAAATAACAGTCGAATATTATACTTTAGGACCAAGAATTTTTTTACCATCATCTTGAAAGAATCTTTCTTTATATAAAGTGATCAGACAATCATTGGAGAATTTTATGATGAGATTTATCCATATAAAATCAATATAAAGTCTTTGATGTATATGTCAACTGATGTATAAAAATTCTTTTCAATAAATGTTCAATCTGTAAGACAAGACAAATATTTAATTTTAAAGTTATTCTTTAAATAACTAGTAACTTTTGTAATTTCTTTAGCAGTATCAATAACATTCAAAAGTATCAACATATATTGTAATAATAATAAATTCTAATTCTAATAAAAATGTATGGACAAATTGTATTGTTCACATATCCTTCTTTCAATAAATATTTATTGGGATAGTTATAGTATCTACATCCAAATTAGTTTAACCCATACAAATATCGTTAAAGTTTGATAAAATATAACCCTGAGATTTTAAAATATTTGCTTCAAGCATTTTTAAATTCTTCAAGAATTTTTGTATGTATATCATTACCTAATCGACCAAATGAATAGGCAGTTATACATTCATTAGATAAATATTTAGTCCTTCTGAGATTAACAAATTAATCAATAATATGAATATAATTGTATTTTTATAGGATAGAATTTCTCCTTATAGTCAATAGCAGGTCTCTGCGAGAAACCTTCTGGTACGAGTTGTGCTTTATATTATACTATTCCATTTTCTCGTTACGCAAATACTTATTTGTATCAAATCGGTTTTGCATCATCGGGTGGGTGGACTATTGGTCCGAATACCTTACATCTACTGGTGTTTGGACTATAGGTCTAATATTTTCATCTTCTAGTGTTTAGACTGCAAGTCTGAATACTTTATATTATGCTAATGAATTCAATTTTAACTTAATAGTTTCTTTTCATTTTGATTGGTCATATCAACATTGACATTTGTCGACTGTCTGTGCTTCAATCTCTTCATTACTTCTAGTACTTACAAGAGCCACTTTAAATAAAAATATATTGTTAAAATAATATCATTTATATTCTATCGTGTTCCTATATTCATATTATTATTCATTAAGATTTCATTATTTTCATATATCATTTCCTCTACAAGGGATATCTCTTCAAGATGTTCGTTTATTAAGGATTTTGTTACAAGAGTTTCTTTAAAAAGTTTAGACAATGGAGATTCTTCTACTGGAGGTTAATTTTTTTCTTCAGAAATTGTAGAAATTATTTTGATTTCTTATATCTTTAGGAGTTCATTCTTTAAGAAGTTTAGATATTATGATTTCTTCAAAAACACCAATTTGCTCGTTTTGTTGTGCTTTTCTCTTTCTGAGATTTTTAGCTTTGCACCGATAGGTCTTTGACCCTTCAAGCGTGCTTTGAAATCATTTGTTTCTATCTTAAAAGATTGTCATACAGGAACATCAATATGTGTTAGAGTATTAGCAGTTACTATCTATATGATTTTATTATCTTCTTTGTATTGGCGAATGTTTTAGGCAATTGATTTGTAATCGTCTACAAGTAAAGAATTTTTTAAAATTCTGCTTTACATTGACTTGTCCAAGAACCAATATAAGACAGTTTCACAACATTTCAATCGATATCATGTTACGTCTTATCTCTCCCCAGGGGCAGACCCAAGCTTGGCCCAGCAGCGTCCGCCATCTCCACTGGATTTTGAAAAAAAAAAAATTTTAAAACCCGACTCAATTAAAAATGAAATTTGTCCGACTAAACCCAATACCCATTTCAATTTTTTTTTTTAACCCAATCCAAACTCATACCCATCTAACCCAAAATGGCATAAACCCTAAAAATATTTCCTCTCTACTCAAAAATTAGTCGAGACGAAAAAGAATATTGTCTACCCATTAGTATATTTGTTGGTAAAGTTGACACTGATCTTACCGGTTACAACTGTATCAGTTAGAGAGCTTTTTCTACAATAAATATTATCAAGACTTCACTACGTATTACATGAGAGAAGAGTGGACAAATGCAGTTCAAATATAAATCCATCAAAGCAATCGCTTAAGTTTTAAAAACCTTACTTATTATAGTTAAAATTCTGTTTGATTTTAACAATTTTTTTTTTAAAAAAAACTCAATCTAAATAAGAAAAAGGCCTATAAAAAAAATAATCTCAGTCTAAATGAGAAAAGACCCATAAGAAAAGAAAGAAAAAACTTACATTAATGAAAAAAATATATAGAAAAGGTCCTAGATTAACCACTCTAATTAACTTGAAAAAACTATTTAAAAAATTATAATTGCATATACTTTTATAAATACAAGAAAGATCAATGGTTTAACCTATACAACTCTCTCTCTCTCTAACGTATACATATTTAGAAGTTTAAACCTTCACAAAACACACAGACTTCTCTCTCTCTCTCTCTCTCTCTCTCTCTCTCTCTCTCTCTATATATATATATATATATATACACACATCTCTCTCTCTCCCTCTAACGTATACATATTTAGAAGTTTAAACCCTCACAACACACACACACATACTCTCTCTATATATACAACTTTCTATCTTTCTAATGATACAACTCTCTCTATATATATCAACTTTCTATCTCTCTCTCTCCCTCTAACGTATACATATTTAGAAGTTTAAACCCTCACAACACACACACATACTCTCTCTATATATACAACTTTCTAACTTTCTATATATACAACTCTCTCTATATATACAACTTTCTATCTTTCTATCTATATATATACACACATATATACTCTCTCTCTCTCTCTCTCTTTCTAATGTATACATATTTAGAAGTTTAAACTCTTACAACACAAACACACATTCTCCCTCTCTCCCTCTCTCTCTCTCTCTCTCTCTCTCTCTCTCTCTCTCTCTTTCGTACAAAGGACAAAAGTTTCAAACTGAAAATAAATTAATAAATCTTACCAATAACATCATCAAACAGCTTGTTGATATAATAATATTGTATTTTTATATAAATTGATATTTGTTTGATTTTCTTTTGAACAAAGTGTAATGTTTTTATTGTTTGTGGGTCTACAAGTAAAACGTTACTCTATTAGTTGAATCACCAATTTTGTATTACGTTGGTCGAATCATTTGGTGAATATTTCACCAAAAATTAATTTTTATTGGATGTTAAATTCATTGTGATTAAGTGAATACTCTATTGAAAAGAGAGAAAAATAAATTAATTAATAATTTTTATAAAAACTAAAAAAATTTTTAAGTAAAAAATTTACATTAGTATTAAAAATTTAAAAGTCTCATCTAAAATTTTTGCTTTAAGAATATTTTTCTGAAATTGTTTTTTTGAATCCATCACTAGATCGGTGATTAATTTTTTTGTGGTGTTTAGGACTTCCAAATTAGAAAGGATCTCTTGAAAGTGATTTTGCTTACCTAACTGAAAGATCTTTTGAAAAATGATCTTTTGTCTTGTATATAACAAAATCTCCACCTATGCCTTTTAGCTTGTCTTATACACAATCAGCTAAAGGAAAATAGAATTCTAGGTTATTCAGCTCTTCATAATTTGGAATCTAAATCATCAGGTCATCCGAAATGTTTGAGAATTATTGAGAATATACCAGATATATGTCGATTTGGATTTTTGTATGATAAAAACTAACACTTTTTTTGCGAACCTATAGAAGTATTTAGTAGTTTGTTAACAAGATTAAGGCCAAGTTTGACAAGGTTAATTTGTTAAAGGCTGAAATTATATTGAAGGCATAATTAACCATAAAAAATTATGTCCCCGTATGTAGGTTTAGAGGCTCTGTGTTTTTTTCTTCGCTAATGCCGGCAGAGAAATTTTCCAAAATTTTCTGATATTTTAGGAAAATTCACTTCAAAATATTTGTTCATTAGAATTGGTGGTGAAATCGAGAGTCACATGGTAAAATATATGTAGGTTATCCTTGCTTGTCTCAATCTCAAAGAAACCAAAGAAGGGTTTTAATATTATGATAATTATCATTTGATTTCCGGGGAGTGTTTTGATCCAATTTATTTAATAGTTTATGATTTATGCTTATAACTTTTTAAAATTGTATTTAAGTGATGATAAAATAGTAGCTTTAAAAAGTAGCTTATATTTAACAAGATTTTTTAAAAAAGTCATTTGAAAAAGTGACTTTTTAAAACTAGCCTATAGTTTATAACTTGTAAGCTAGTCATCCAAACACCACCTTAAACATATCACAATAATTAGACTTTCAAGTGACTTCTTTGTTCCTAATGATGGTTTCAAGCTTGCATTTTACACATAGTTGTTGTTCTAGTTTTTTTTTTTTTTCTTTTTTTGCTTTGCAAAATAGGGTAAAGAGGAGCGACTAGTGTAGCTCCTTGCATGGGCGTGATCATAGTAGTTTCTATCCCACTGGACTCTTCAGGGGGCAGTAAACCACAGCTGAACTCAGTCACATCTAAGGTACAAGTTGGTAGAGGCCTCCCACACATAACATCTGATTCACAAAGACTACTACCGCGAGCAGATTCGAACTCGCGATCGCATGAATATGGACGAAGAGTTTTACTCCATCTGCCAAGACTTAATTAAGCTACCACCTCGGGTGGTGTTTTCTCTAATTGCAGTATCCATAACTTTTGCTTGTACCATTTCTCAATCCGACCCAAAGGTAAAGTTAGGCTTGGATGGGTGGATTGAAATTAAGGAATTTGAAGTTAAACTTCTTAAAATTGTATAAAGGTTGGTTACTAGAGACATTGAAAATTCTAAGGTGGAGAACTTAATAGAGGTAAGAGTTAAAATTTATATATAAGAAGAATTCTCTATGAAAACATTTCAAATAACTATATTCATCATGTTATTTAAAATCCATCAATATAAAACTCTCAATCGATCCAGTTTTGAATAATTATATTATTTCATTACTGCCCCAAAACCCTTAGTCTAAACCGCTAAAATTTGAAATTTGGTGCTAACGTAAGTGAGAATCAAAGGGTTATGAAATTGCTTACATGTGGATCGGTTAAAGTCACGAAGAAACCAGATGACATCCAAACATGTGTATGTTTATGGTTTCACATGGAACTAAGAATTCGAATCATAAAGTAGGTGTGTGAGTAGAAGCGAGAGCAGGAGAGCATCATTTATGAAGATATATAGAAACTAGAGTATCTCTAGAGCAAGCATATACATGCATATCAATAAATCTAAATATAACATATATGTCATATACCTACGTATACTTCACTAAATAAAACTTAAAATGTTATTATGCATCCATTTGTTCAAAAAGTACCTGAATTTATAATATTTAAAACAAATAAAAGAAATATCGCAGTAGTCATTTCCTTAGTTACCAAAGTAATACAAAATCTCAATAAAAAATATGTAAGTTGGCTCTCTCTCTCTCTCTCTCTCTCTCTCTATATTGTCAAATTGCTTCATGAATAAACTTTGGCATAATGTTGGTCCTTTGTGTACATGTTTATTTGGAAAATTGGGACACACTACTATTTGATGTTTATTTCCTACGTTGGTAGCTGAAGCAAGTTTTCCATTCTATTTTCATTAAGTCATGTAATCATGATTCCTTCCTACGTCGATTGATACAAGAAGTAATTTTCCATTGTAATTCCAGCTATGATTCCAACGCTAGATCCCCTCCTACGCTGCATGTTCACACAAAAGCTGAAGTTGAAATAACTTTAGATATCCAAATATAACTCTCCCCAACATTTTTCTCACTACACAAGTTAATAGTTTTCACCTGCATTTAGGAGTGTGAGTTCACTGTCATGTGTTTAAGAATGAAAAAAATGGGTGAAAATTAGGACTTGGTATGGCATGACTTTGTAAAATTTTCAACTTAATAGTCCATTGTCATAGCATATGCTCCACCTAAGAATCCTAACAGGCTAACACAACGGAGAATGGCTATGGTGCCAGGATAGTTACTATTTGCACTAATTTTAGTTACCACTTAGACTAATCACAATTACTGTTCAATATAATAATAGTTACTACAAAAATTATTGGTCACATTTATTGTAATTGCGATTTACATTTATTGTAATTGCTTTTCACATTTATGGTAAGTGTTTTCATCATTAAAACTTAATTTTTTCAAAGACTCTCATCCATTAGACAAACTTTTTTTTTATTTTTTTAATCAAAACCCAAAATTACCTTAAAAAACCTTACAAGGTAGCGGAGAAAAATCCAACCCAACCGCTGAGGAGACAACGTGTTGTAATTGGTATGGATTTGACTTAATTTCTGTAAAGTTTTGTTTCCCTCTCTTCACGTCTCGTGATTCCCGTTGCTGCATGGCGTGCTTAATTATTCTTCTCTCTTGACTTAAGGTATTGTGAATTTTATGGCATTCACCTTATGTAACCCCCTCCAAAGTAAAGGACTTGAGGTCATTCAGCTTGACCGTTGTACACAAATGTAGTTTAAATCATTGATTTGGACTGCAATAACGGTATCAATATCTACCCAAACAAGAAAATATCTACCAAATCCCCAACCAATTCAAAAAGTCTGCGCTTGTTGTGGAAAGAAAAGAAAATAATGGAAAAAGTCTTACAATTCATTTATCAATCCAACGATGAACAAAAAAGTCTCTTGAAATGTTATCTAATGAAACATAGTGCGATTCTCCTCCATGTAATTGTTACTCTGTTAACTTGGCTAATACAAATTAATATACCATTTTGCAGAAAGATTTTGATCTTTTAGCTCTTATATTTATATGTTTTTAGAGAGAGAGAGTACATATTTTGAATCAGGCTACAAATCTAATAAGCTTATTAGGATTAAAGTGAAATCAAACAGAACTTCTCCCGATATATTAAACATTACAAACAAAAAATAAAGAGCACAAAATGTATAAACAAAGACTGCAAGCAAACAAAACGGTCATTAATGGTCTGATGATTAAGTATTGTTACATGGGAGATTTAAAAATACTTGAAATCATATTATAAAGTTGTTAAATAACCACTTGATCTAAAAATTTAAGCTCTTAAGTAAAAGTTTAAACAATGCATATCAAGCTTTCCAACACTCTCCCTGAAGATGTACCATATAAAAGTAGAGAGAAACAAATACAATCGGGGAACAAATGCCAATGGAGAGACTTTAACCCAAGACATTTTCTCAACCAAAACTCTGATATCATGTTAAGTAATCACTTAACCTAAAAGTTTAAACTTTTAAGTAAAAGCTCCATAATATATATCAAGCTTTCCAACAAAAGCATGCTATGTTAGACAGCTGGCAGTTTAAAAAATATATCAATCATATTATAAAGGTGATATCAAATTGTCGATTGCGGGAGTTCTACAATACCCATACGTAGAGATGTAAATTTGATTCAACGTCTGTAGGCAGCCTAAGCCAGGCCTGACCCAAACTCTCTATGGGCAGGCTTGAGCCTTACCATTGGTAGCTGAGCCCGACTTGTCTGCATGCCCCAATTATAAATTTATAATAATAGTATATTTCTAAATAATTAATAGTTTATATAGATTTATATTAATTAATACTTTATAAGTTTAATCATTATAATTTTTTGTATAATTTTTATAAGTTTGACTCAATCTCTAACTTAGTTTAACCATTATTGATTATCAATTATTAATTAAAAGTGTATTTCTTATATAATTAATATTTTATATAAATTTACATTAATCAATACTTAACAAAGTTTAATTTTTTTTTTTTGTATAATTTTTATAAGTTGACTAATTCTCTAATTTAGTTTTAATTATTATTGATTACTATTTATTAATTACTATTTTATAAAACTAAAATTAAACTTAAGAACTAAAATTTTAAAAAGAATTGACCAAGCTTGCTCAAAAACTCATCAAGCCCAGCCAAAGGCCCGCCCAAAAGTACAAGCCTAAGGTTTGAGCCCAAGCTCGAGCCCGCCCTTAGGGCCGTAGGCTGGGCTTGAGCCTATCATTTCTAATTTTGACCTGGCCCAGCGCAAAATTTGGCAGGAGCCCGTAAAACCAAACCCAATTGACATCCCCACCCACAAGCTTGCACTCGGAGGAGAGAGAAATTTGGCTGTCTTGGTCAGAATTGACCTTGAAGATGTGAAAAATTACCTGTCGGACCCATTTATTGGGACAGTTGGGTGAGATAGTTCTTTGTCATCTTCATTGGGCTCATCGCGTTCACAGCCGTCGCGGTCTCGTTGAAAGTTGGTATTCAACTGGAGCCCCTTTGATTTTTCCTAAAATTGTGAAATGTTCAATTTTTAAATTGACTCATTCAACAAACTGCAAACAGTTCACATCGGGTACAAACTATAAATAGAAAAAAAAATGTTAGAACTCTGGAAAGCAAGACAACAAAATCTCGTTTTTTTTTAATGAAAAAACCAACACATACAAGCATTTTTTTATTTTTATTTCTTTAAAAACAATTCATTTTTTTTCCAATGTTAGAATTGACAAAATTGTTTTTTATAAATAGTTATGGTTATTTCTTTAAAAACATACATATAATCTTGAATTGTTAAACTAATATTACGCATATAATCTTGAATTACAAATTTTGAATTAATCAATTCAAAATAAAATAATTTTGTTAGACACTTGGTTAATTTGTTAATTGACTGTCGAAAGTTTTTCCTGTCACGATCTTAGAACTTAATTTGCTGATAACAATCCTCATATGCAGATGTAGTTTTCCTTTCTAAACTTACTTGTAGGGAGTGGGCATTATCAACACCAGCATTTCTCATATGAACCACCAAAAATATGTAGCTAGCATCATGACAGCATTTCAAATATTTCTCCCTCAACTAGAAGATGGTAGTAGTTCTAGCTACGTACGTACAATACTATACTTATTAGCGAGTCTAGCTAAGTGGCCCGAGGTTCTCTTTGATAAATACCTCAAAACTGCACAATATAAAAAGTGAAATCATCAATTCTGATTTTCCATGCAAATGAATATTATTATTATGGTCATTAATAATAGTATATTTTTATATAATTAATAGTTTATATAGATTTATATTAATCAATACTCATAAGTTTAATTATTTAATTTTTATTATAATTTTTGTAAGTTTGACTCAGTCTTTAACTTAGTTTAATCATTATTGATTATTAATTATTAATTAAAAGTGTATATTTTATATAAATTTTTCTTATATAAGTTTTATTTATATTTTTATATAAATTTACATTAATTAATACTTAATAAGTTTAATTATTTATTTATTTGTATGATTTTTATAAGTTGACTAATTCTCTAATTTAGTTTTATCCATTATTGATTACTATTTATTAATTACTATTTTATAAAACTAAAATTAAACTTAAGAACTAAAATTTTTAAAAAAATTAACGAAACTCACTCAAAAACTCATCAAGCTCGGCCAAAGGCCTGTCCAAAAGCCGAAGCTCGAGACCTAAGCCCGAAGTTCGAGCCCGAGCCCACCCTTAAAGTCGTGGACTGGACTTGAGCCTATCATTTCTAATTTTAGCCCAGCCCAACCTTGCTTAAAATCTAGCGAGAACCTGCAAAGCTGAGCCCAATTGACATCCCTACCCACAGGCTTGCACTCGGAGGAGAGAGAAATTTGGCTGTCTTGGTCAGATTTGGCCTTGAAGATGTAGAAAATTACCTGTCGGACCTATATATTGGGACGGTTGGGTGAGATAGTCCTTTGTCATTTTCATCAGGCTCGTTGCGTTCACAGCCGTTGCGGTCTCGTTGAAAGCTGGTATACAACTGGGGCCCGTTTGATTTTTCCTAAAATTGTGAAATGTTCAATTTTTAAATTGACTCATTCATAAACTGAGCAGTTCATTATAAATAGAAAAAGAAAATGTTAGAACTCTTCAAAATCTCGTTTTTTATGAAAATTTTAGTTATGTTATTTCTTTAAAAACATATTTTTTGTCCAATTTAAAATTGAGAAATTGTTAAATAATATTGTTAGACACATGCATATAATCTTGAATTAACTTATTACGAATTGAAAATTTTTGAATTAATCAATTCAAAATAAAATAATTTTGTTAGACACTTGGTTAATTTGTTAATTGACTATCGAAAGTTTTTCCTGTCAAGATCTTAGAACTTAATTTGATGATAACAACCCCCATATGCAGACGTAGTTTTCCTTTCTAGACTTGCTTGTAGGGAGTGGGCATTATCAACACTAACATTTCTCATAAGAACCACCAAAAATATGTAGCTAGCATTATGACAACATTTCAAAAATGTGGTCACAAGGGCAATGTCATGGCCAATATTGATCCATGATTCATCACACAATAGATATTTTGCTCTTGTCATGGTCACAATGTAGCATGGGTCAGTGATTAGTTTCTTTGTGGTGTTTAGGACTTCCAAATTAGAAGGGACCTCTTGAAATAATTGTGCTTACCTAACTAAACGATCTTATGTAAATGAAAACTTACATATTATTATATGTAAATTTTAATTCACCAACTCGAGAACTAGAAGTCCGTCTACTAGTTAGAAGGATTAGGTCACTTCGGCAGGGAAGTAAAACAGGGGTAGTTAGCAAGTCAGCAATGGCCGGGCGCAGACAATCATGCAGGTCGATGGTGTAGTTCACGGGGCAAAAATTGACTTCTCTCTCTCTCTCTCTCTCTCATATTGTCAAATTGGTTCATGAATAAACTTTGGCAAAACGTTGGTCCATAATGGTGTAAAAGTTTATTTGGAAAAGTGTGACAGTACTATTTAGTGATTACTTCCTTCGTTGGTATATGAAGCAAGTTTTCCATTCTATTTCCATTAAGTCATATGATCATGGTTCCTTCCTATATTGATACATGAAGCAATTTTCCATTCTACTTCCAGCAGTAATTCCAAGGCTAGATCCCCTCCCACGCTGCATGTTAACACAAAAGCTGCAGTTGAAATATATATGGGTTGGGTTGATAACTTGTTACATATATCCAAACATACCCCGCCAAGTGGTTCTTCAACACACCAGCGAATAGTTATCATGTACATTTATCAAATGTGTCCTTGTGTAGGAGTGAGAAAATGAGATATAAATTAGAATTAATATAGCATTACTTTTTAAAATTTTAAAATTATAATTTACTGTCATATCATATGCTCCATCACCTCAATATCCTAACAGGCTAACACAACCATGAATGGCTATGGTACTTCAAAGGTACCGTATCCTAAGGATAGTTACTACTTGCACTAATTTTAATTATCATTTAGACTAATCACAATTATTACTCAATATAATAATAGTTGCCACTAAATGTGACCATATTTGTGGCATAGTTGTAGTACCTATGATTTATATTTATGGCAACTACATATCACAGTTATAGTAACTGCGATTTATATTTGTGGCAACTACGAGTCCCATTTACAGTGACTGCGATTTATATTTGTGGTAATTACGCGTCATATTTATTGTAACTGCAATTTACATTTATGGTGACTGCAATTTACATGTGTCAAGTGTTTTCAGCATAACACTTCGATTTTTTTAAAGATTATCATCCAATGGACTAACCTTTTTCTATTTTTTATCCAGGAACTAAAATTATGCGGTACAGGTACCTTAAAAATTCTACAAGGTACCGGAGAAAAATACAATCGAACCACTAATGAGACATTGTGTGGTAAATGATTTGACTTATTTCTGCAGAGTTTTGTTTCCCTCTCTTCACTTCTAATGATTCCCGTGGCTGGATGTCATGGTTAATTTATTCTTCTCTCTTGACTCATGGTATATACTGGCCATAAGGAGACAAGATAAACCTGACTAACGATGCTGATTTCATCGTTGAAAAATTGTCAATACTGAATTGTGCCATAATTTTGAAAAAATATTCAATGTCAAGGTGATGCCACATCATTTTACTAACATCGTATAACAAGCTAATCAAGTCATTTTAAATGTATGTGTTAAAATTCAATCATCTAAAATTACTACCCATTAATTGATGATGTGTCACAATGACTAAGAATTTAATTCATGCATTTAGTATAATTTGATTAACTTGTGATACCACGTCAACAAAATGATGTACCATTATCGTTACATTGAATATTTTCTCAGTATTATGGCAGAATCCTTGAATATGATATAGTGCAGTTTTTGTAAATCTAGACAACTCAAGTTGAAAACAAGAATATCATGCGGACCGATTTGCACTCGTTGAAACAAGTTATTCAAAATTAAAGCAGATCTTTAAATCTATACAATAGAAAGTTAGGTATGTTTTTGTTGGTGATTATACATAAAAATATAACCATGAGTCAGATAAACCAATTAATTTTAAGAGAACTGCTATTTACAGTCGCGACTGTAGATCAGTCACCAACACCTGGGACCATCAACTGGTGGAGTTCAACTGATGTGTCACCCATCTGCTGAAGAGTAACTCACAGCCGCAGTTGTGAATAGCATTCTCTCAATTTGAAATGATTTTTATGTCTAATTCTCAACAATAGGTAAATTTCAGCACTATACAGGAGTTAGAGACAGCTACCAGAATATCAAGTATACTGAAATAATCAAATACAAGTGTCTCTTTCTCCCATGTTGAGAGGGGTTTCAAACCTCAGTAGCAAATTTGTTGTCACTACAATTTACATTTGTTGTGACTGCAATTTACATGTGTAAAAGTGTTTTCATCATAACACTTCGATTTTTTTAAAGATTGTCATCCAATGGACAAAGCTTTTTCTATTTTTTTATCCAGGAACTAAAATTATGAGGTACAGGTACCTTAAAATTATGGACAAACTTTTTTCTATAATAATGGAAAAAAAAAAAAAAAAAACCAAATCTCCATCTCAATAAATTCAATAATGTTTGGTGGGGGGCTTGACTCTCTAAGTCTTAGCAATTTGCGTCTGATGGTACCTTTGGTCTATTTCATTTTGATGTGTAGTTCGGTTCCACACTAAAACTCCATTGCCTAAATACCAATTCAAGTTGTGGGAAGAAGAAATATAATATGCATGTCCTCCAATTCATTAATGTCACTCCAACGCCAAGAACAACGACAACACTACAACGTTATATTATGATTCTTGAAATTTACATCACCATTTTCCAGAAAGATTTTGATCTTTTAGCTTTATATATATATATATATATAGAGAGAGAGAGACAGAGAGAGAGAGAGAGAGAGAGAGAGTATATTCTGAATCAAGCTGCAAATCTAACGATCCTATTAGGGGGTAAAGTGAAAACAAACAGAACTTCTCCCGATATCTATATATTGTAATAAAAAATAAAGAGTCGCAAAATATAACAAAGACTGCAAGCAAACACAATGGTCATTGATGGTTTAGTGATTAAGTATTGTTCCATGTGAGAGATTTAATAATATTTGAAATCATATTCTAAAGCATGCTATGTTAGACCGGTGCTGCCAAATTTAAACATATTTCAACCTTGTTGAAGTATTATACTGGCCATAAGGAGACAAGATAAACCTGATTAACGATGTTGATTTCATCGTTGAAAAACTGCTAATACTGAATTGTGCCATAATTTTAAAAAAATATTCAATGTAACGGTGACGTCACGTCATTTTATTAACCTTATATCTCATGTCAAATGCATGTGTTAAAATTCAATCACCTAAAATTACTACCCACTAATTGATGATGTGTTACAATGACTAAGAATTTAATACATGCATTTGGCATAATTTAATTGACTTGTGATATCACGTGAATAAAATGACGTGACATCACTATTATATTGAATATTTTCTCAGAATTATGGCACAATCCTTGAATCTTATATAGTGCAGTTTTTGTAAACTTAGACAAACTCAAGTTGAAAATAAGAATATCATCCAGATCGATTAGCACTTGTTGAAACAAGTTATTCAAAATTAAAGCAGATCTTTAAATCTATACAACAGAAAGTTCGGTATGTTTTTGTTGGTGATTATATATAAAAATCTAACTACGAGTTAGATAAACTAATTAATTTGAAGAGGACTGTTACTCACAATCACGACTGTAAATCAGTCACCAGCACCTGAATGATATATCAGTTGGGTCTCATTATTAACTAACGGAGTTCAACTAATGTATTACTTATTTACTGAAGAGTTATTTACCGTCATAACTCTAGGTAGCATTCTTCTAATTTAAAATGATTTTAATGTCTAATTCTCAACAATAGATAAATTTCAGCACCATACAGGAGTTAAAGAGAGCTCCCAGAATATCCAGTACAAGGAAATAATCAAATACAAGTGTCTCTTTCTCCCATCTTGAGAGGGGTTTCAAATTTCAACCAAGTATCTTTTGACTGACTTCATCAAACAACTCATATCCCAATTTCTAGAATATTAAAAGTGTCCTGTATTTGCAGTAGCTTTGACAGCGTTGCTTCTAGTTTATACGCCTTTTTGGCTTTTGTAGATATTCGTTTACTAGATATAAACTTTTCCATCAAAGAGATAAAAAGCAGTTTTCTCGAGAAAATAGTTTAAACATTTTTGGATGTCTCAGAATAACGGCCAAAAGTCCAATCCACCCCACCCCCCAAGTTTCAATTACTGATGGGATCGATCAGACGAGTGCTCCTGTAAGAAGTCAATCAGGGCTATGTGAGAAGCAGGTTGAGGAGACTACGTATAACGAGGTATCTTGACAGTCCTAAATAAAAGAATAACGAGCACATCGAAGTCGATCAACCGGTTGAGGATTTCGAATAGAAGCATGCCGACCACATTCTCCTTTACCGATCTGTGGAATTCACTATTAACAACTGCATATCACCGAATTGACAAGACACATAAGGGAACAACAACCTTACGTTACACGCTAATATCAACTTAACAGAAGTTTTACTAGACGTCACGTATGGGACACAAATTTAACTGTCTAATGACAAATAACTCCATAAAAAGACACTCATTTCTCTACCAACTATTTACATACATTGTGGGAATTCATAAAAGGAGGCAACATTTATCTTTTAAGGCATGCATAACCAATATTTTAACAAAAATTATGTAAAGTGATCCTCTCAAGTCTAACTTTATCATTAAAAGGCCTTTGACATATACCACACCCGTGTCCAAAAATCCATCAATAGCTCACCAAAATTCAGAGACAGACCGTATCAATTCACTGCTCTATCAATTACTTTACACGGTTGCCGCCTCATTCGTTCATCTATGAATGAGACAGCAAGATCCTGGTCCTCCTCGCGCTCATTATTTCACAATCACGTCAGTATCACATGACGGATCTGCATACCTAGGTTGGAAAAAATATTTTATAAGAATTAAGATTTTTCTCTCTATATATTATACTTCCTCAATCACTCCCTGTCCAACATACTGGTAACAAAACAACAGAACATTATACACGACATCAAACAAAAGCTTACCTCTGTGTTGATACTATCAGAGAGCTACCATGCCGAGAAAAGGAATGGGAAGCCTTTGCTTTTCCTCGAAGGTGTTATCGTCTTCCATTTCACAGAGTCCTTCACCTTCAAGAAGTTCTAGTCTATCAACCCCTAGCCGCAGCTTATCTGATGCAGCCATGGAGCGAAGTCTGGGAACTGCCGAGTTGATGATTATGAAATGGAACCCAGACACTTCGAACTTCGCCAAAGTCACTTCACTCTTCCACGAGAACCGCAGAGAAGCCAGAGACTTCATCAACTGCGTTAACAATTTGCAAAAAGCCATGCACTTATTGGTCAATGAAGACTCGTCCTCGGAAAAGCTCATACGTGCACAGAATCTAATGGAGATTGCCATGAAACGACTTCAGAAAGAGTTTTATCAGATTCTATCGATGAACAGAGCTCACTTGGATCCTGAATCTGTCTCAGCTCGGTCATCAATTGCCTCGACCCGATCCAACACGTCGGACTACGAGGATGACGACGGACCTGAAGATGAGATTCGGATCGCAGGGGACTCCATCTCTGAAGTCGAGCATGAATCGACCATTGCCATGGATGATCTGAGATCAATCGCGGAGTGTATGATATCATCCGGTTACGGAAGACAGTGCGTGAAGATATATAAGATCATAAGAAAGTCGATTGTCGATGAAGGCATATATCGTCTCGGAGTTGAGAAAGTAAGCACTTCGCTGATTCATAAGATGGATTGGGATGTGTTAGAGCTCAAAATCAAGAATTGGTTGGATGCTGTGAAGATTGCAGTGAAAATACTGTTCAATGGAGAGAGAATTCTCTGCGATCACGTGTTCGCAGCGTCGGAATCGATCAGAGAGTCATGTTTCACGGAGATTACGAAAGAAGGAGCGCAGGTTCTGTTTGGATTCCCGGAATTTGTCGCCAAAAGCAGCAACAAATCGCCGGAAAAGGTATTCCGTACGCTTGACATGTACGCTGCGATCTGGAATCACTGGCCGGAGATCGAATCGATTTTCTCATTCGAATCAACCTCCGCCGTCCGATCACAAGCCATCACCTCGCTGGTCAAGCTTGGCGAATCGGTACGGACAACGATAGCGAAGTTCGAGTCATCGATCCAGAAGGACGCGTCGAAATCGCCAGTCGCCGGCGGCGGAGTTCATCCTCTGACGATTCAGGTCATGAATCACCTCTCTCTCCTCGCCGATTACAGCAACGTACTCGCCGACATCCTAGCCAAATATCCGCAGCCACCGAAATCATCACTGCCGGAGTTTTACTTCAACAGCTCCGACTCCGAATATTCCCCTGCGCCGGCGACTTCTGTGCGGGTCGCGTGGCTCATTCTGGTCCTCCTCTGCAAACTCGACGGCAAAGTAGAGCACTACAAAGACGTATCATTTTCGTATCTCTTCTTAGCCAACAACCTTCAGCACGTAGTCTCCAGAGTACGCACATCGAACCTCAAGTACCTGCTCGGCGACGATTGGGTATCGAAGCACGAAGTCAAGGTCAAGCAGTTCGCGGCTAACTACGAGCGGCTGGGATGGGACCACGTCATCAAATCCTTGCCGGAGGATCCAACGGCTGTGATCTCGCCGGAGGAAGTCAAGAAGACCTTCAAGAGATTTAACACGGCATTCGAGCAGGCGTACCGTAAGCAATCTGTTTGCGTTGTACCTGACAACAAGCTCCGAGACGATATCAAGTTGTCGATCGCGACGAAACTCGTCCTGGAGTACCGGAAGTTCTACAATACGCACAGGCTTGCACTGGGAGAGAGAATTTTGGCTGTTTTGGTCAGATTTGGCCCTGAAGATGTGGAAAATTACCTGTCGGAACTGTTTATTGGGACGGTTGGGTCAGATAGTTCTTTGTCTTCTTCATCCGGCTCGTCGCGCTCTCGTCGTTGAGAGCCGTTATCCAACTGGGGCCCGTTTGGTTGTTCCCAAAGTTGTGAAACGTTCAATTTTGAATTTGGCTCATTCATGAACTGAATAATTCATGAGTATGATTGTAAAAAAATAATTGTTAGAACTCTAAAAAAACACTTCTTTTTTTATGAAAATTTTAGTTAACCATTTCTTTTAAAACGTATATACTTTTAATCCAAAACTGAGAATCGAAACATAACATTAATGCAACATAAAATAAAATAAAAAAACATTTCCCAGAATTTGCTATAGCCATTACACAGCCGTACAATAGGCCAGGCCTGAACAGCAAATGCCAGGCCCTATTAAACATACAAAACAAAGACGAATAAAAGAAAGAGAATGCCAGATCCAAACAAGAATGTCACAAAAATCACAAATTCACAATCCATATTTATTCAGAAAGATGGATTGGGTCGCACTTCACATGCTGGAAAAACAATTATTAACATAGCATATGTGGATTGTGCTGAGACTAGCAAGCCAGACTTGCTCTGGCAATGGGCATAGAACAGACACCACCAAATGCAAATGTAACCCTATAACATACATGTATAGATATACCATTCTAGGTGTTACTAGCTATTATCTGCTGGCCGTGGGACAGACTGCCATCCTGTACAATGTTGGAGAACGTCTTTCAGAGCATCTGCCGGAGCTTCCACCGTCCATGCCGGGTAGTATCCGCTAGGATGAAATACACTATCTGCACTTGCCGAGGTCGATAAACCTGGTTGAGTTGCATGTACAAACCAGTCCCCCTCAGACTTTATGAAGCCGGTACTCACTTCTTCTTTGTCAGCAGCCTACCAAACAGAACAACAATTCTATTAGTTCTGTAGCAATGTTGATGACCTAAACATGTCTAAGTATAGAGACAAAAGGCATCTTCAAATAAAATGTATAGAATTATATACAAGTTTGAGCATAATTGATTGACAATCGATCTGATTCCACCTCATTAGCAAACCTTAAGCAGATACTGGGTAGACACCCAGCACCACCTCAAGTATATCAGTCAGGCCCACAACTATTCCACTTTACTCTCGAAAAGCCTAAATCAAAATAACTTCAAGGTTCACTAGACATTATTTTTTACCATTTTGGCTTTATTTAGGACCGTATGATCTACTTTTGAGGATGTAAAACAGAAGCCTAACTTTTCAATTGTAGAGAAATTCTATTGTTTTTAAAAAAAGATAATTAAAAAAAAAACCACTAAACCTCCCACAAGTCATTTCAGATTACATTGGATTAAGAATATACTTCATAACTGTAGATTTGACTACTTCTCAACTAATTTGAAGTTCCTTAAAAGAAATCTGCCTCCTTCCTTCCTTGATGGTGGACTTGGGGCTTTTCAAGACACTCACTAGCAAATCTTTCACTCAATCAGTGCCAACAATAAAAAATCTCTTAGTCCACAATATGAAATACTGTTCTATATACAGGCGAAAGCATGAAGTGTTATTGATGCGGAATAGATAAGATCCAGGAGTTTTAGATTTCTTAGAATTAGAGTTTTAGTAGGACTTTTATCAAAATTAGATATCTATTTTGGCATTGCCTATGTAATGGCATGATGTGTAAAGGATTGATCAGTTTTGAGATTACTGAATTAAATATTGATCATTAATTTCTCTCTCCCTCTGAATCTATTCTTCTCTTTGCCCTCTGAATCTCATCTATTCTTCCCCTTCCCTTCTTGTTCTGTTTCTTCTCCTTCCCTTTCTCTCTCTCTCCCTATCTACTCTCCTCCTCCTCCCCCCCCCCCCCCCCCCTTTCAATTTCCTCTCTTCTTCTCTCTCTCTTCTCTCTCTCGTCTACTATTTCTTCTTCTGTTTACTAGTCCTACATCAGTTATCTAATCAAGTTTGCATAAAATATTGCAAAATGAATGAGTCCATTGACTAAGAACTATAGACACTTCTAAGAAGGTGTCGTATCTGTGTTGAAGTGTCAGACACGCTCCCAAACATGCCCTATTATTTTTAATTTTGTTAGAATTGGATAAGCTTCAACCACTTTGAAAACACACGTGTTCATTACTTGAAAATACATTAAACACATTGCAAGTTTGAATAAAATAATGGGAGATCCAATGATAAAACAAAATTAATGTGAATTTATATCTATTACAATTGTAAACTTGTTTCATCTTGTCTTATGTTAAATGATACTTGAATTATGAATTGAATGCTGTTTTTAATGTTGGATTAGTGCAATTTTTTCAATATTTTTGGTGATTTGTGAATGTGACAATAGCAAATAAAAATTATATATGGAATACTTTTCTGCACAACAAGGCAAGTTCATCGATGAACCACTTTTTGTGGGAGAGGAATGACTTCCACTATGTCCGTACCCTCATTCTTTGAAAATTGCCGTGTCCGGTGTCCGTATTCATACTCGTGTCTATGCTTCTTAGTCCATTAATAATCTATTCCAACAATACGAGGTGGCCTTTTCAATTGGCTCTAGTTTTTTATATTTGGCAGGCACTACCATAGATCTCTTACATTTTAAATTCTTGCTTCCTAGGTTAAGAAATAAGCATACTGAATGGCTTCAGAATACTACTTCATAGGCCTCCAAGCCATTCATGACGGAAGAAATGAACCGAAAACTTTAAAAGATGCCTGACGAATAGTGGCTTTGGTACAAGAGAATAACTGCTCAATTTTCATTCTTTCAGCATCATCGTCCAGAGTATAGCAAGATTGTCTATAGTGACAAATTCCACTCGTAGTCCCATAGTGTTATGGGTCTTTACATGAAGGAAGATTTACTGTCAATTTTTAACCAATTAGGAAAAGGGATAGTGACAGTCAAGAATCAGAAAACAGTTCATTTCGAAAAGTATCCTAGAGATTAGACGTTGCTCTGAAAATAAGTTTGTGAATAATAAGATAATACCCCAACAGAAGCAATCAACGTCTTTAGAGTCATGTATGGTGGTTCTCTTACAACCCTAATTCAACAAACTTGGACGCTATAGAATGGTCTATGGAGGTGTGATGGGTCATCGAGGAACCGCAAAGCACATTAGATGGCACTAGAGAAACTTTGGAGGTTATGGCTGAGAGACGAAAAACTATCCTTCGTCAAAGAGAGAAAAAGTGTGTCAAAAGTATCAAAAGTAAGGTGTCTGATGAGAGAGCAAACATCTCTTATGTAAAAGCTCGTCCAATATATCTGGATAGATAAAGATAAATCTTAGATAAAATTTATCAGAGCTAGTGATACAAGGTTATCCTCCAGAATCCTTTCCCTACATAAGCAAGGGAAACTTAAAAGTTCCTGTTTTCTATTTCCCTTCTCTTATACACGCTGAAATCGCATTTGGCAAACTAGTTCTAGAAACTGTTTTCACTGAGGCCGCATTTGCGGAATATGTTTGGAACTTGTTTTTTGGAAATTTTCCAGAGAACAAACCAGTTTTAAGAACTATTAAAAAGGTATTTTCTAAACTTCCAGAACCGTTTTCATACAAAAATAAAAACGATGGTATTTTCGATGGACCCATTTTTTTGTTTCTGAGAACAAGAAAAACGAGCAGTCCCCAAATTTTTTTGGTTCCGAGAACACGAAAAATGGAACCGAAATTGGAACCGAGACGGATACTATGTATTTTCTGAGTTTCCAGAATCCACAACCATTTTCATACAAAATGAAAAAGATGTTGTTCTCGATCGTCCAATTTTATGTTTTCCAAAACATGAAAAACAAGAAGTTTCCATTTTTTTGGTTTTCAAGAACACAAGAAACAAAAACGAAAATGAAACCAAACCGTCACCAAACAGGTTGCTAAATTTTTAGAAACTCTGGAGAAATCTCCCTCTCTTAGCTGGACTGGCCTAAAGGTGCTAGACCCGTATAGGGTATAGTGTTGTGACGACACCTTTGTCTCAAGCTACCAAGCCCCAGAGTTCTCACGGTGCACACCTAAGTGGTTTTGCATGCCTAACCCTATCTCACGGCCTAAGTGAAGTCGCGCAATTGGATAACTCGTGCAGTGAGGTAGACCAAAGCACACAGTAAATATTGGTGGTTCCAAATCATTCATTACTACTCTTTTACCCGTACAGCGTGGTCATACACGTGGACCTACAATAGGTAACAATGTAGAGATAGTCAGTCATGCTGACACGTAAAGCACATTCCACATAGCAATTGGGTATCTACAGAGGCTATCTTACGTGTGAGTTTCCTTCTCTAGTACAAACAACTAGAATTTCAGGGCATGCTTTATTGGTACAGTTAGATCCCTAAATCTGCATAATCTGGAGGACATGCCACTGTGGGTTTTATATCTCAATAGAAGTAATTAGCATGTTGAAAGACGTGGTTTGCTGGGCGTTCTTCCTGTTTTCTTAAACCACCCATGAACACATTTAGAAGGTTTAAATTTTAAAATCAAGCCGCCTAAGAAGGTATTCAGAACCCCTGTTTTACTCTCTCTCTCTCTCTCTCAAGTTGGTCTAATAAGCATCAATAGCATGAAATACCATAAAGAATGATGTTGCATGAGGTACTTTAAGTCTTACTGTCAGCACACTGATGTGATATCTTAATAGAATACCATGGGGGCACTCTACTAAAATTCTATAGGTTTTGCATTCCTTTTCATTTTTCAATGAGATCCAGTAAGGCAAAACCATGTATACTAAACAATGATGAGGTAATTTTCACTAGCCTGCTGTTCTGAAGCAAAAAAGAACAGCAGTCTTGCGCTATAACTGCAGCCTAGACAAGGCACTCGAGGTGGATAGATGGTACAAGCAGCAAACATATAAATGTTGGAAATAGAACCCTCAATTAGCAAAAGATGATAAGAAATAAAGTCAGACACATGAAATTGAATTAACATAATGTAGAGGACATGAATCAAATATTTCGTAGCATATATGGATAACAATAATCATAACAGTGCTTTAGAGGAAGTAAAGAACTAACAACCATCACATGTACACTCTAAACATATACAGAAAATTTAATAAATACAGTATGCATAATCAAATATATCAATCAGACTGAAATAGAATTCCACATCGTCCAAAAGAAATATTAGATGTCATGGAATATTTTAATTGCACAATACCTTGGTTAACCATGGTTTGCTATTCATTATTTTTTTCGCATTTATGTTCACATTTACTATTTTTTGACCAAATATCCCGACCAATGTAAGAAGAGATGTGAGGAACTTTAAAGTCAATTCCCTACCTAAAGTGTTGACTTCCCTATCATGGGATAAAAATTTACCATTCAGAGCACACATTAGAACAGCTTCTTAAAACAAAATAAAGAAACTTATGCCCACATATAATTAGTACTAGAAGCCATTATGTCATCATCTAAAGTTTCAGAAATGTAACTGATGGAAAAAGAAACAAATTACCTTCTCTGTTAGATACTTGAAAGCCACCTTCTTCTGTCCTGCTTCATATATATTGCATTGCGAATATATCTGAAGCCAAAAAACTTAAAAAGTGTTTATAAGAAGTGCAAGACATGTATAATATTTTTAACACCTTAAAAATTCAAACAGCAAAAAAGGAGAAGAAGAAGGAGGAGGAAAGCAGCTGCTGAAAGCATCTCTACCTGTGATTCTACACTGGCGCATACGGCATAAATGCCCCAGTTTCTGGTGTAATTGTTATATAAGTGTACTTTCCCGAACCTGACACGAGGATGCCGCTGTCGGGTACCATCAAAAAAACAATGGTGAATGGTCACTCGAATGCATCTGTCACCAGTGTGAGAAGGGTCTGCTCCAATGAGCATTGTCTTGTCATGCTTTGAAAAGCGACATCTGAATACAAAGATTTAAGGATTAAAAGATACGGGTAAAAATAACAGAGATTTCCTAATGTGGTAGATTCAGCTCACCTAGAAATTGTAATATCTGTGCTGTCTCGGGTGATATCTATCAGTCCATCATCATAATCACGGAGGCTGCAGCGGTCTATCCATATGTGCTTTGAATTAGGTTTTATCTGGATTCCGTCAACATCAGGTCCTCTACCACCTTCAAACTCCAGATTGCATACAATTACATGTTCACATTCCTTCAGCCTCAAACCCTTCCCTGTGAGTTTTATCCTTTGTCCCCGTCCATCAATGGTCTTATAAGATGACACACTCAAATAAGATGAGAGCTCAATAGTTCCTGAAACTTCAAAGACAATCCATAACGGTTCTTTCCTACGACACCCTTCACGGAGTGATCCTGGTCCGTCATCTGTAGTAGCATAAAAATGCAAGATGCTTATCACAAGCAAATACAGAGGTTACACACCAAATTTATTATTAAAAAAAAAACTTAACTAAGGTTCATAAAACAATTATCAAATTACAAATTCCGCTTTGACAAATCCACTAATGACAAGTTGTAATGAATTCATTAACTCAAACTATCTGAGTTTTTCAAAGATTCAGCAAGATACATCCCAATACCATACGTAAACATTTGCCAAACCCTACGGCACAATATTGTCTCAACTAAGATCCTCCAAAACCCAATTTATCGAATTTAACCTTTTTAACAGAATCGAGAAGATACAAAAGTTGAGTCTGGAGATGCAAAAGATTATGTTCTACAAATTCTTTCATGCAATCCAAGAATGTCCATTGCATCACAGAAACCATAACTGATGGTGTTACAGAATTATCTTCATCAAGCTAAAGTATGCTAATTTCCCCTCCCAAAACATTGCACTCGGGACATAATCCATTTGCATTACCGGTCTACCACTACACAGCAACATCTCAACCAGATCTCATTGGAAACCTTTTTGTCAATTTGAATTACAAAAATTCTAATTCATTTAAAGTATCTCCAAAATCCAAACCTGTGCACATTACACTGTTTGTGCAACACAGAAATGACATTTAACCAATAAAAATGCCGACAAACATGCAAGATTAGTTCCTAAACAGAACAAATTACAATTGTGAAGAACACAAAACCTTGATAGTACGACCCAACTATGCTTTCAAACTTTCAAGAGGGACCCTACTATGTGGGTATATTTCTACGAGCGGATGTATACATTTGTGTATATTTATATAAATATGCAGAGAGAGAAGGATGGAACCTGCTAAAGTGGTGACATGGTAGAGCGGTCCGTGGAGACCACCGATGGCAAAGCGGCCGAAACCCTCGGCTTGGCCGGCGAGGGCTCGCAAGGAGGAGTCGACGTGAGCGTAAGGCAAAGACGAAGAGGCCATATTGGACTTTGATGTTGTGCCGGTTATCTGAGTCGTCCCATGAGCTGGGGTACTGAATTTATAAGGTGGAACTCCCGATTTATCGGGAGGAGAGCCGCTAGCGCCGTGGCGGTTCTTCCGGTGTCCCGGCGAGAAATGACCGTGACAGTTCCCCATTGATCACAGAGCCTTAAACCTCAGCTGAAACCGACACAAAATTCATTAAACAATCTCTCTCTCTCTCTCTCTCAGCTGTAACCATCTTTCTCTATCTCGCAAATTCGCAATGGATTTGGGCAAGGCAAACGGCTTCTAACTTCGTAGGATCTGTTTGGAACTTGTGAAAGGGAAAGGAAATGAAGTAGAGAGAAACTGTACGAAAAGTGATTTCTGTTTTTTTTTTGGTTTTTTTAAAGAAAATAAGATGAAAGTCTTCGAAATTCAAATGAAAGAAAAATAAAAATAGTAAGATAATTATTTTAAAAAATAAGAGGAAATAAGAAAGTAGAAACAAAAAATTTTGTTTTTCTTCTCCCTTTCTTTCTTTTTTCTCCTATATTAGAAATTAAATTAGAAAATTAAGAAAAATTATTATTTTCCATACCTGTTTTTCTTTCCTCAAGTTTCAAAAAGGTTATAAAGTCTTTATAAATTAGGTAAAACTATAAGTTTGACAAACTTTTCTTAACTTTTTAATAACACCTTTAAACTTTTAATTTTTTATTTGAACCTTTAAACTTTATAATTTAATCTATATAGTCCAACTCCTCAACGTTTAGTTAACTTATATTTGTTACACTATAAATTAAAATTTAACTTCACGTAAAATTGTTGATAGTTTTAATATATATCATTTTCTTACGTTGTAATTAAACCTCAAAGGAGAAAGAATATGTAATATAATAATTTTTCTTAACTCCGTTAAATGAGTGTACAACATTGATAATTGTAAAAGTCATTGAGAGGCTTAAATAGAAAAATTAAAAATTAAAGGATGATTTTGAGAATTAACGCACCTAAAACTCGATGGACTGGATACTTTAATATACAAATTACAACCATTTGGATAAGTTGGCAAGTATTTAATTGGACTCTATTTGAAATGACATCTCTTTCCAAAATGATCTATTTATGACTATCATCTGGTGT